>PVKV010002464.1:0-96204 GCA_004027835.1 Alouatta palliata
TATTTTAGTTGAGACGGGGTTTCACCATGTTGGCCAGGATGGCCTCAATCTCCTGACCTCGTGACCCACCCGCCTCAGCCTCCCAAAGTGCTGGGGTTACAGGCGGGAGCCGCCAAGCCTGGCCCAGTTTCTTAGACAAAAACATTTAATAGGGACTTAGGAAGAGAAGCCATGTCTGTGTCTTGGGTGGCGGTGAGACAAGATGATGGATCCCTGTGCCACCGCGGCTGTGATCTAGGGCTTATCTACTGTAGGGGGCGGGTGGTTCAGAGGGCTGTGGGGGACAACTGAAGTAGTGTAATATCAACATTGCCTGACCTGAGGGCAGGATTCATAGCAAGTGCCTGGTCTCACACAAGGAACCACAGATAAACTGGAAATCTGAAAGGCCTTCCCAGAACAGGGGTTAATCACAAGCCAACATGGTAGACTAGCCTCCAAGATGGAACTGCTTTGACTTCCACACACATGCGCTAGAATGCTCATGGTAGCCCAGGGTTTAAAAGGCCCAGATCTGGATACTATCCAAACGTCCCTTGTGTTGGTTTTATATTGCTACATAACAAATGGCCACAAAATTTATAGACTAAGACGACACAGATTTTTGACCTCACAGTATCTGTAAATCGGGAGTTAGGTCACAGACCCTGCTTCAGAATCTCACAAAGCTGCAAGCCAGGTGTGTGTCAGTCCATCCCAGCTGCTCTCCACAATGCCACAGACGGGGTAGCTTATAGCAGTAGAAATGTATTGCTCACATTCGGAGGCTGGGAAGTCCAAGCTCGAGGCACCTGCAGATAGGTGTCCGGTGAGGGCCCACTTTCTGGTTCACAGACGGCAACTTCTAGCTGTGTCCTCAGAGGGTGGAAGGGATAAGGGGTCTCCCTCGGGCCTCTTTTATAAGGACACTAATCCCATTCATGAAGGCTGCGCCCTCATGACCTGATCACTCCCAAGGCCCCCTGCCCTAACACCATCACCTTGGGGGTTAGGATTTTCTATGTTGAGATCCGATTGTAAACGCTATGGCAAGGTGCCTGTAAGGCAGTAGTCCTCGTAGTTTCAAGGTTCAACAGACGTAGGGTCCACTTCCAAGCTCACATTTTGTTGGCAGAATTCAGTTCCTTGTGGCTGCAAAACTGACAGCCTCAGTTTCTTTCTGGATATGAGCTAGACACCACCCTCAGTTCTTTGCCACAGGCGCCCACCCCCCCAACCCCCGCCAAAATGCCACTTGCTCTAACAAGGCCTGCAAGGGAGAAAGTCCTCTTGCAAGGTGGATGTCACAGTCCTATGTAACGTAACTGTGAGTGAATTCCATCATACTCATTGTATTCTATTGGTTAGAATCACATCACGCACCCTGCCTACTCTCCAGGAGAGGGGATCACACAGGCTCATTAACACCAGGAGGTAGGGATCGCGGGGGTTACCTTAAGTTTGCCTATCCCATCCATCAACGGCAAAATGCATAAATAAAGTGTGGCACATTCACACAGTGGAGCAGTCCACAGCAATGAGAATGAACAACCTCACACAGCAATGGGGATGCATCTCCAAACAGATGACGGCGTGAGGGAGGCTGGACACAAGACAGCCTATGCTGTGTGAACTCATGGTATAAAGCTCAATAATTGCCAAAACTTCTGCTCTCAGGAGTCAGGATGGTGGTTACTTGGGGTGCAGTTAGTGACCAGGGCCACACATACCTTTCTTGTTGGATGAGAGGCAGGTCATGGCCCTGTCACTCTCCCAGGTCACATGTGAGAGAAGAACCAGCAGAGGCTGAGAAGCAGCTTTAAACCTTGTGTCTGGCTTCAGATGCAAGTGTGTACTTCTGATCCAATAAGCTGTGGTCAGAGGCAGTTCCTTCCAAAGGCAGTGGGAGCAGATGTATTATAGAAAAGGCTCTAATGGGCCAGCCATGCTGACTCCAAATCCTAGCATTCTGGGAGGCTGAGGCAGGCATATCACCTGAGGTCCAGGAGTTCAAGATTAGCCTGGCCAACATGATGGAACCCCATCTCTACTAAAAATGCAAAAATTAGCCAGGTGTGGTAGTGGGCACCTGTAATTCCAGGTACTTGGACAGGAGAATCGCTTGAACCTAGAAGACGGAGGTTGCAGTGAGCTGAGATTGCACCACTGTACTCTAGCCTGTGCAACACAGCAAGACTCCTTCTCGAAAAATAATAATAATAATAATAATAAAGGCTCCAATGACAGCCCCCAAAACTTCCCATTTCACATTTGTTAGCCTCCAGGCCTGTGCCAGCTTTGTCTATCCTTTTAAGTGGTTTAAGGAATCCAACATTGCTCTGTCTTCTCTTCTTGGGAGACAGAGGCAGGTGGCTGATTCCTGGTCATCCGCACAGGGTGTGGGCAGCAAGAACTCAGTGCCCTATGCTCGCCCTGGTGCCCGGCTTTGTAGCTGGCGGGGAAGTGCTTTCGCCATGGTACAGGTACATTAGTCTGCGGAATGGATATTGTTTCTGACAGATGCAGGACAAGGAGAAGCAGATCTGCCCCTTGAGCTGAAAGTTTAATTTCTGCTATAGGTTTTCCCCAAATGGAATGAGAGGTGGCAGGAGCAAAAAGCAAAACTAACAACAGCAGGCATTTTTTCTCCATCACACTCCTGTGTTTTCAACGGCCAAAGCATGTGGCTGCCCCCAAAAAGGGCATCGGTTCAGTCACAGAAATGGTGGTGTTCAGCAGCCGCCTGAACGCTCTATCTGAAATGTAACATGGCTGCATCACTGTCCTGCTCGGAGCTTGTCAACGTTCTCAGTGCTCTCGGCTGCTCAGCAATGGCTGGCAGCTCCAGCACTTTGGGTTGCAAGCAGCTGTGAGTTTTATCCCACATAAGTTAAAGGTTAAAACCTGGCTGTTTGTAGGGGATTTAAACTTTTTTTTAAGTTGGAGTGAACTTCTGAAAGGCATATCTTAGAATGTTTCTAGGCACCAGCGCAAACGGTGAACAGCCCATGTCCGTCAGGAGAAAGATAAATTGTGGGATATTCAGTGAACGGGCCTTACACAGCAATGAAAGAGAACAAGCGACGAATACACACGACACGGACAGACCTCAGAAACACGATGATGAGTGAAGGAAGACAGACAGGCTGTGTGCCGCGTGCTCCACTGACATTAAAGGAAAGATGATGGAAAAACGAATCTACGACGATCGCATCAGAACACTGACTGCGTCTGCAGGAGGTGTGTGCATTTATGGGAAAGGGAGCCTTCTACAGTGTTGGGAAAATTCTATATTTTTATCTCACTGGGTTACACAGATGTGTATCTATGTAAAAACCATAGAATTGGATGCTTAAGATTTGTGCACTGCAGCCCCATAAAGAGTGGGTTTGAAGTTATCCACGTTAATAACCACATCACTCCAGGCCAGGTACAGTGGCTCGCACCTGTAATCCCAGCACTTTGGGAGGCCTGGCCCAGCACTTGAGGTCAGGAGTTCGAGACTAACCTGGCCAACAAGGTGAAATCCCGTCTCTACTAAAAATATGAAAATTAGCTGGGTATGGTGGCTCACACCTGTAATCCCACCTACTGGGGAGGCTGAGGCAGGAGAATCGCTTGAACTGGGAGGCAGGGGTTGCAGTGAACCAAGATGGCACCACTACACGCCAGCCTGGGAGACAGAGCAGGACACCATCTCAAACAAATGAATGAACAAAAACAAACCACGTCACTCTCATTTGCGTTTTTTCTTTTTTTGAGATAGGGTCTTGCTCTATCATCCAGGCTGGAGTACAGTGGAATGATCAGAGCTCACTGCAGCCTTGAACTCCCAGGCTCAAGCGATCCTCCTGCCTCAGCCTCTCGAGCAGATGAGACTACAGGCCACCACGTGTGGTAAATTTTTTGTATTTTTTGTAGAGATGGGGTTTTGCCATGCTTCCAGGAGCTGTGGCCAGAGGGCTGCAGGCCTCGCATAACGAGCTTTGTGAGGAGCAAGGTGTTTTCTCCAGGTCAGCGGTTCCGACTGGTTAACAGAGGAATGGACAGTACTCCATGCTCAGTACCACCTAGTGGGCACTCCATTCTGATGCAATCAATTGCAAGTACACTAATTCTAGCTTTAGTCTCTCTTCTCATCCCTCAAAAGTTTTTCATAATGAGGTAAGGGCCAGGCACGCTGGCTCATGCCTGTAATCCCAGCACTTTGGGAGACCGAGGCAGTTGGATCACCTGAGCTCAGGAGTTCAAGACCAGCCTGGTCAACATGGTGAAACCCTGTCTCTACTAAAAGTACAAAAATTAGCTAGGCGTGGTGGCAGGTGCCTGTAATTCCAGTTACTCCAGGGGCTGCGGGAGGAGAATTGCTTGAATCTGTGAAGGTTCAAGGTTGCAGTGAGCTAAAACGGCGCCACTGCACTCTAGCCTGGGTGACAGGCTGAGACTTCGTCTCAATAACAAACAAAAGTAGATCAAGCCCCCCTTGGGGGATGGGCATGGGTACAAAGGTCTCCTTTTATACATATTTTTACAAACAGCATCTTATGTGTAAGGAAGATTTTTACACATGAGAGAGTTTAAGAAGGGCCGGGCGCGGTCGCTCACGCCTGTAATCCCAGCACTTTGGGAGGCCGAGGCGGGTGGATCACGAGGTCAAGAGATCGAGACCATCCTGGTCAACATGGTGAAACCCCGTCTCTACTAAAAATACAAAAAAAATTAGCCGGGCATGGTGGCGCGCGCCTGTAGTCCCAGCTACTCGGGAGGCTGAGGCAGGAGAATTGCTTGAACCCAGGAGGCGGAGGTTGCGGTGAGCCGAGATCGCGCCATTGCACTCCAGCCTGGGTAACAAGAGCGAAACTCCGTCTCAAAAAAAAAAAAAGAGAGAGTTTAAGAACCACCAGTTTAGATGCAACATGCATCTCATATTTAATTTTTACTTGTTCTTGATAAATACTTGTAGCAAAATCCACAAGTTCCAGCAGAGGGGGATGTTACTGCATGAAAGGAAAAATCTTCAGCAGGAAACTAGAGTTCGATAAGCCCCACGTTCCAACACAGGAAAATGAAGACGCTTCCTTTTGAGACAAAGATGTCCACCTGTGAAAGGGTTTTCCCACCACTCATCCCTCTTAGGGACCTCAGACGAACATCAAGGCCGTCTGTGGAACAAATGCTGGCTGGTGGCTGTGTTTATGCTCCAAGTGTTTGGGAAACTGCCAAAGCACAGCACTGTAAATTAATAACATCTTCATCTTTAAGGGATCTGGGGGAAATTATTTTGACAACGATTAGAGGCCAAGTACGCTTCTTATTCTACATTGGTTCCCTTTCATTGTTGGGATTGGCACTCTTGAAGAAGCCATGAATAAAGCTGTACATTTCTTAATCCACAGATGAAATGAGAAATCGCTGCAAGAAGCATTCACTCTTAGACTCAATTTACCCTCATATTTCTGCATCTTTACAGACGAGGCTTGTTCCCTGATGCAGAATTGAAGAGACAGAAATTTTAACTAGAAGAAGGAAAGAAACGGACATTTATTCAGCAGCTTCCTTCTCCAAGCGACTTATACGTTATATCCTCTAATCCTCAGCCACCCTGCAAGGCCTTGATTAGTGTCTCTATTTTAGAGAGAGAGTAACTCAGGATCAGAGGAGTTAAGAAATTTGCCCAGATCATATAGGGTAGCGAGAGCCTGAATCAAGATCTGAATCTTGGTCAACTGACTTAGGAGAAAGAAAAAGAAATAACCATCTTGATACCCTATCACCCAAACAAGAGAAGGTCGACTTCTTGTAGCCAAAAGGACGGAAATGTGACCAAAGAAATACCATGTGCGTTAGCTGAAGTTAAGGTCCAGCTGCCCCTCGAAGCACCGGCCAGACAGTGAGCTTGTGGGGACAGCCCTGCTGGGGAGCTGACACATCAAATCCACCCCTGAAGATCCCAATGAATTTCTTCCTTGGCTCAGTTTTACTCTTCCCGTCCAGGGTCTTTGCAGCAGGCGGTACAATGCCCCTCCTAACAGTGTCCACATCTGAATCCCCAGACTCTGTGAATAGGACACCTGACCTGGCAAGAGAGACTTTGCAAATGTGACTGACTTAAGGACCTGAGATGAGGGGATGATCCTGGATTCTCTGGGTGGGCCCAGTGGAATCACAATAGTCCTTATAAGGGGAAGGCAGGAGTTAGAGAAGGACATGAGACGATGTAAGTAGAAGTTAGAGTGATGCAGAGTCATGAGCCAAGGAAAGCGGGTGGCCTCTGTAGGTGGAAAGGCAAGGAAGCGATTCTGCCCTGGAGCCTCCAGGAGCGTAACCCTGCTGACCCTTCAGTTTCAGTCCAGTAGGAGCCATGTTGGACTTCTTACCTCCAGAAACTGTGTTGTTTTAAGATACAAAGGTCATAATAATTTGTTACAGCAGCAAGAGGAAAGTGATACAGTCTCCAAAATTTTTTAGCTACCCATCAGCAAAACATTTTCATTCATCAGCAAAAAATTATCTACGGCACAGATTCACCATGTATATTACAGAGCAAACATAAACAGAAATTGAAAAGGATAAAGAGGATAAAACAAATGTTTCAAAATGCATTTTTGTATGTATTAATGTACTAACAGTATAAAGCTCTTGTGGTTATCACTAAAATTATTTGCATAAATAGTATTAATAAATACTTAAAGAATTGAACTTGTTTCATTATATTTAAAACTCTGTAACACTTTCTGATACTAATTAAAGACACTGATTCTAAAGTTCCATAGCTTGTTTGTTCGTTTTTTTGAGACAGAGTCTTGCTGTGTTGCCCAGGCTGGAGTGCAGTGGCACCATCTTGGCTCACTGCAACCTCTGCCTCCTCAGTTCAAGCAAATCTCATGCCTCAGCCTCCTGGGGTAGCTGGGATTACAGGCACACACCACCACAACTGACCAATGTTTTTATATTTTTAGTAAAGACGAGGTTTTGCCATGATGGCCAGGGTGGTCTTGAACTCCTGACCTCAAGTGATCTCCTTCCTTGGCCTCTCAAAGTACTGGGATTACAGGCATGAGCCACCATGCCCAGCCAGGTTCCACAGATTTGAATAAGTGGTTTGAAAGGGTATAAATGGAAAATATTCCACACAAAGGCTTGTGGTTCTATGCAGAAGCAGCTAATGATACTCATTTTTCAATCCTAACTGCCAAATATGCACAGATTTTTGTTGACATCTGGCTAGCAAATTTCCATGTTTTCTGATCTTGATGTTGTTCTTGCAAACTAATTGGAAGATGCTCCCTTTTGATACTTTTAACAGGTGGGTTCAAAACCCACTAAAACTGTTTACTTGAAAGACATTGTAAATAATTAGAATAGTTCATTTCCAGTATCTCAGGCATGCAGCTTAGAGCACTTTGATAAATGATACATTTAAATGTCTTTTTTTGGGGGTAAAAAGGTGATAAGATAATAAAAAAATTTCTAAAAAATGCTCTTTTCATAGCAAAAGTTTCTTTAGAAAAGCAATTACTTCCTCATTTGTATTAAAAATAGAAACTTGACGGGATAGATGGCTAGGTTTATTCTTTTGAAATTACAATATTTGATGGGTTATATATTCCTCAGGGCTCCTTGTCATTACAGAACATGTCATAAACTGGAATGCTTGTCATTTATAACTTCTTTAAGTTCACCGACTCTTCTATGGTCTCTACCAGAAGTTGGGTATTCAACGTGCCGGTGAGCTTTCTTCCCATCTTACTATGAGCTCTGGATTTCACAGGGTGATGGCATCAGTGGCATCTAGTAGCACTGATGAGTGGTGTACTTTTCACTTTACCAGCTTCTTTTCCTTCCTCTCCCCCTCCCCCTCTTCTTCTTCCTCCTCCCACCTCTTTGACCTTGGATAGAGATGGTTGGGTTAAACATATTCCTCACTCCATAACACACTGTCATCATTGGTCTACCCAAAATCCGTCATTCAAAAAGAATGATTCCCTTTTATCCTCGTAGGTCATTCTTATTTCTCTAATCCAGCAGGTAACTCTTCTAATGTATGTAATGTATGTTTTAAAAATATGTGTTATTGCAAAATAAATGTTGTTTTGTGTGATGTATAGTTTATACATGTAAGGAGCATTACATCTCACTACTTTTTTCACTGTGCTTCTGTTTTTAAATCCATTCATATTGCTATGCATTCATCTAGCCTGGTCCTTCTAACTCCCTGCCATGATGTACAACCCCATATTTTATTTCTTTTTCTCCTAAGGATGGATCTTCAGCTTGCTTCTGACAACTTGCCCCTACACAAAAAAAGAGTATATTGGACATCCTTGTATCTGTCCTTTGGTGCACCTGTGCAGGTAGACAGAATATCCAGAGACAACATCTGTAAAGAAACAGCTGATTTGAGCAACATTATAGACCAAATGGGCCAACAGACATATACGGCATGTTCCACCCAATGAGAGAAAAATACACATTCTTTTCAGATGCACATAGAATATTTTCCAGGACAGATTACATGTTAGATACAAAATAAGTCCTAACAGAGTGAGGAAGACTAAAATCAATACAATTATCTTTTCCAAGCACAATGAAATGAAACTAGAAATTAGTAACAGTAGGAAAATGAGAATCACATGTACACAGAAACTAGACAACACACTTTCCAACAGTCATTGGGTCAAAGAGGGATACAAAGGAATTTTAAAAGTATTTTGAGACAAATGGAAATGACAACATAGCATACCAAAACTTATGAGATGCAGCAGAAGTACTAAGAGAGACAATTGTAGTGATAAATGCCTATGTTAAAAAGGAAGAAAGACCTCAAATAAACAACCTAACTTTCTACTCCAAGGAAAAAGAACAAATTAAGCCCAAAGTTAACATAAAGAAGGAAATAAATATTAGAGCAGCAATAAATCAAATAGAAAATAGAAAAACAATAGGAAAAAAATCAACAAGACTGAGAGTTGGTTTTTTTAAAGATAAAATTGACAAATCCTTAGCTAGATTAAGGAAAAAAGAGAGGAAATCTGAATAAATAAAATCATAAATAAAAGAGGAAACATTACGATCGATACCTCAGAAGTAAAAAGGATCATAAGGGACTCTTACGAACAATTATATGTCGACAAATTGTGTAACCTAGAAGACATATATACATTTGTGGAAACATACAATCTACCAAAAATGAATTAAGACAAAATAGAAAATCTGAACAGACCAATAGCAAATAGCAAATAAATTCAATAACAAGAAACCTCTCAACAAAGAAAAGCCCAGGACCAAATGGCTTCACAGATGAATTCTACCAAACATTCAATGGAGAATTAATACCAAACCTTCTCAAACTCTCCCCACAAAAAAAAAAAAAAAAAAAAAAGGAAGGAAGGGGAACACTTCCAATGTCATTTTATGAGGCTAGCATCAGTTTACTAAAGCCAGACAAATACATCACAAGAGACGAAAATTACAGGCCAATATCCCTAACGAACATAGACGCAAAAATCCTCAAAAAAATACTAGCAAACGGAATTCAACAGCACATTAAAAGGATTATACACCATAAATGGGTAGAATTTATCTCTGGGATAAAGGATGGTTCAACACACACAAATCGATCAATGTGATATACCACATTAACAGAATGAAAGATGAAACACACATGATCTTTGCAACAGATACAGAAAACATATTTGGCAAAATTTAGTATCCTTTTGTGATGAAAACTCTCAACAAAATAGGTATGGAAGAAACTTACATTTCCACAATGAAGGCCATATGTATGAAAAGTCCACAGCTAACATCATAATCAATGGAGAAAAACTGAAAGCTTTTCCTCTAAGATCTGGTACAAGGCAAGGATGCCCACTCTTGCCAGTCTATTCAACAAGGTACTGGAAGTCCTAGACAGAACAATTAGATAAGAAAAAGAAAAGCCAGCCAAACTGGAAAAAAAGAAGTAAAATTATCTCTGTTTGAATATGACATGATTATGTCATCCTAACAAAAAACTGTCAAGACTAATGAACAACTCAGTAAAGTTGCATCATACAAAATCAATGTGCAACAATCAGTGATGTTTCTATACACAAACAACAAACTACCCCCCAAAAATTAAGAAAACAATCTCATTTATAATAGCAACAACAATAAAAATAAAATATCTATGAATAAATAAAGAGGTGAAAGTCTTGTACACTGAAAATTATATAACATTAATGAAGGAAATCTAAAGACACAGATAAGTAAAAAGACATCCTATGTCATGGAGTTGAAGACTTAATATTGTTAAGATACTGCCCAAAGAGATCCACAAATTCAGTATAATCACAGTCAAAATCTCAATAGCATTTTTTACAGAAATAGAAAAATCCTAAAATCCAAATGGAACAACAAAAGATCACGAACAGTCAAAGCAATTTTGAGCAAGACAAGCAAAGCAGAAGGAATCATACTTCTTCATTTTCAAAACTACAGTAATCAAAACAGTACTGTACTGGCATAAAAACAGACAGACCAGTGGAATAGACTAGAGAGGACAAATAAATCCATGCACGTATGGTCAACTGATCTCAGACAAGGGTGCCAAGAACATACAGTGGGAAAAACGTAGTCTCTTCAACAAATGGTGCTTGGAAAACAGTATATCCACATGCAGAAGAACAAAATGGGATCCTTCTCTCACACCACATAAATATAAACGGATTAAAGACATAAATATAAGACTTGCAATTGTAAAACTATTTGAGGAAAACAGGGAAACATCTCTATGACATTGGTCTTGGCAATGGTTTTTTGGATATGACACCAAAAAACAGGCAGCAAAAGCAAAAACAAACACGTAGGACGACATTGAACTAAAAAGCTTCTGAACAGCGAAGGAAAGAATCAATGAAGTCAAAAGCCGATCTACAAAATGGGAGAAAATATTTGCAAACCAGTATCTGATAAGGGGTTAATACTGAAAATATATAAGGAACAAATACAACTGAATAGCAAAAAAGACAAATAGTCTGATTAGAAAATGGGCAAAGGACGATAAAAGACATTTCTCAAAAGACGACATACAAATGGCTATCAGGTAATATAAAAAGTTCTCAACATCACTAATTATAAGGGAAAAGCAATCAAAGCCACAATGAGGTATCATCTGACACCTAGTAGAAAGCCTATTACCAAACAGACAAAAAAAAAAAAATTAAGTGTTATCAAGGATCCAGAGAGAAGGGAACTCTTGAACACTGTTGGTGGAAATGTAAAATAATACAGCTATTACAGATTAAAATATGGAGGTTCTTAAAAAAATTAAAAATAGAACTACCACATGATTCTGCAATCCGACTTCTGGGTATATTTTCAAAGCAAATAAAATCAGTATGTTAAAGAGACCTAGAAATTCAGTGTAATCCCTGTCAAGATCCCTGTAAAGGTCTGCGCTTCTAAGTCTAGTGCAGTATTATTCACTAGAGCCAGGATATGGAAATAACCTATGTTCATTAGTGGATGAATGGATAAAGAAATTGTGGTATATATACAATGGAATATTATTCAGCCATAAAAAGAAGGAAATCCTGGCTGGGCACGGTGGCTCATGCCTGTAATCCCAGCACTTTGGGAGGCCAAGGTGGGCAGATCATGAAGTCAGGAAATCGACACCATCCTGGCCAATATGAAAAAACCCCATCTCTATTAAAATACAAAAAATTAGCCAGGCTTGGTGGTGTGCACCTGTAGTCCCAGCTACTCCGGAGTCTGAGGCAGGGGAATCGCTTGAACCAAGGAGGCAGAGATTGCAGTGAGCCAAAATTGCGCTACTGCACTCGAGTCTGATGACTCTGTCGCAATAAAAGGAGGAGGAGGAGGAGGAGGAGGAGGAGGAGGAGGAGGAAATCGAGTCAGCTTCATCCCTGGGGCAAGGCTGGTTCAAGATATGCAAATCAATAAATGTAATCCATCACATAAACAGAACCAATGACAAAAACCACATGATTATCTCAATAGATGCAGAAAAATTCTTTGATAAAATTCAACATCCTTTCAAGTTAAAAACTCTCAATAAACTAGGTACTGAGGGAACATATCTCAAAATAGTAAGAGCTATTTATGACAAACCCACAGCCAGTATCATACTGAATGGGCAAAAGCTGGAAGCAGTCTCTTTGAAAACAGGCACAAGACAAGGATGCCCTCTCTCACCACCCCTATTCAACATAGTATTGGAAGTTCTGGTCAGGGCAATCAGGCAAGAAATAAAGCATATTCAAACAGGAAGAGAGGAAGTCAAATTGTCTGTTTGCAGATGACATGATTCTATATTCAGAAAACCCCATCATCTCAGCCCCAAAACTCCTTAAGCCGATAAGCCTTAATTTTGATGTAGTTAAATTCATTGAATGGTTTTGCCTTTTGGTTTATGCTTCAAAATGTTTTTTGATAATTTCTCCCTCTGTTTTTGCTCAGAAAGACATTTTCTAAGTTTCTTCTATTAGGTTTATAGTTTCAGCTTTCAGCTTTAATTCTTAATTCACTGGAGGCCACTTTTCTGTAAGATGTTATACCGGAATCTTGTCTCCGTTTTCCTAATACCATCTATTAAGCAATCTATTGTTTATCCGCTAATTTGTGGTGCTATCTTTATTATATTTTACATTTTTACACACACACACACACACACACAGACACACACACACAGACACACACAGAGACACACATACACACACAGACACACACACGCACACACACACACATGCCTGAGCTCTATTTTATTCCGTTACAACCTGTACTTTATGGCTTTTCCATAAGACAGTATTCCTATTTAAAAAGTAATATACTTTGGAGAATATGTATTCCCTGGTATATCTTTTATTTAATGGCTCACGAAAAAGTGGTCTTTCGTGTATTTCTTTACTGAAACAAAATCTAGCAAATACCATTAGCTATGACATGTGTTTTTTTTTTAAAGAAAAAAAAATACATGTATTCTCATCCAGTTGTATAAAAAACCTCCCAGAGCACCTAATTTTTTTTTTTAATCCTACTTTCTTCAAATGTTCCATGTTTTCTGTGCCTTTTCCACTGGCAATGCTGACAAAGAAATGGATTTAGATATTTGCATTTCACTCCATATTATTTTAGCCAATTTTTACTGCAGTGGGAAGAAGAAGCATTTCTCCAATGACATATATCTCTTTTGTCTTTCACTGAATAATCTCAAAAGAGACTTTTGTATATTTATAATCGTATTCGGTACACTTTTATAAAGTACCGGACTGAGTATTGCCTGATTTTACATATTACTGAAAAAAGTGGAGGCAGCTTTGTCTTCATGTCCTGAGTTGTTTACTTTTCTAAGGTCTTGCTAATCACAACAGCTTTAACCCTCATTATCTCACATCTCCCGGCATAGGATCAGGTAGGCTGACAAAAGGATGTGACAGATGTAGGAGGCTCTGCTGGACCAGCTCACTCCTTCATTCCACTACCAGCACACTGATTGTTGTAACCACCCTTCCTTTTACTCTCAGCACGTGGAATTTTCTCTTTCTTTTTTGGAGACAGGGTCTGACTCTGTTACCGAAGCTGGACTGCAGTGGTAAATCATGGCTCACTGCAATTTTGACCTCCTAGGCTCAAGCAATCCTCCAGTCTCAGCCTCCTGAGTAGCTGAGACTACAGAGCACCACGACTACACCCAGCTAATTAAAAAATATTTTTTTTTTTAGAGACGGGGTCTTGCTATGTAGCCTAGGCTGGTCTCAAACTCCTGGCCTCAGGGGATCCTCCCACTCTCAGCACATGGAATTTTTGTGCCACCAGCAGGAAAGGGGATCACATGACACAGGCCCAGCCAATCAGCCATCTTATGGCCCTGATTGGCTCAAGGATGGGCATGTGACCCGGGTGAAGCCATTGAGACTCAGTTGGAATACTATTAATTGGAATATTACTGAGGAGATGCTCCCTTTGCATGGAGCTTGCCAAACCTGAGGATGTAAACCTGGACCACCAGAGGAAGTCTGCTGAGAGATATAGCCAACAGGAGGAAGGCAAGCTGGCTGGAGGCCTGAAGGTGTCATTTGAATTCCTCCTTTAGCCTTGCCTGTCCTCCATAATGGGAACCATGCCCCTCATTTTTATTTATGGCTGTTAGGGTTGTTTCTGATTATTTCCAAACTATAAGGAATCTGGGGGCCACGGCATCCTGTTCTTTATCTTTTAAGATGCTTCTGCCTGATCTTTGTCCTGGACTCAAGGCTGTCTTCTTCTCTATAAAGGTCTTCAGCAAAGGCACAGCTGGGGTGTTTTAGCACCAAGGCTTCCCTATGGGTTATATATTACTGGTGTGCTTTGCTGTGGCCTGACTGCAAAGGCCCCTCCCATAGTCTAATAGCTTAGCTAGAGCTGATGGGCATTATGTTAGTCTGTTTTCATGCTGCTAATAAAGACATACCCAAGGCTGAGCAATTTATAAAGGAAAGAGATATAATGGCCTCACAGTTCCATATCACTGGGGAGGCCTCACAATCATGATGGAAGAGCATGTCTTACGTGGTGGCAGGCAAGAGAGAGCTTGTGTAGGGGGACTTCTCTTTATAAAACTATCAGAACCAGCTGGACGCGATGGCTCACACCTGTAATCCCAGCACTTTGGGAGGCCGAGGTGGGTGGATCACTTGAGGTCAGGAGTTCAAGACCAGCCTGGCCCCCATGGTGAAACCCATCTCTACTAAAAATACAAAAATTAGCTGGGTGTGGTGGCATGCACCTGTAATCCCAGCTGCTCAGGAGGCTGAGGCATGAGAATTGCTTGACCCCGGCAGACAAAGATTGCAGTGAGCTGAGATCACACCACTGCGCTCTAGCCTGGGCAACAAAGTGAGACTCCATTTCAAAAAAAGAAAAAAGAGAAATCATCAGAACTCGTGAGACTTATTCACTAACTATCAGGAGAAAAAACACGGGAAAGACCTGCCCACATTGATTCAATTACCCCCCCACCAGGTTCTTTCCACGACATGTGGGAATTGTGGGAACTGCAATTCAACATAAGATTTCGGTGGACACAGTCAAGCCATACCAGACATCAACCAGGAACTTAGCAGCTTCACACCCATTTCCCAAACTACGAGAATTAAAAGTATTCATATAACATTGCAGTGAGCATATTTGCTTCTTAGCTCTCACCTTTGCAGAAGTTCTGGGAAAGGGGAGGATTTGCTGACTCAGCACCTCCTGCATACCTAATTACCCGGGGAATTGTGCATTAGAAAACACGAACACAGGCGTTACAAGAGAAGCACAGAACCCTAGACTTGAAAGGATCTCAGCCATTCTGATTTGTAGCTTCATCCTAAGATATGTGTCATGACACACATTTAATGTATAGCTGCATGGTAAACTCTTTGGAAAAAGGTCTGAAAGTTTTCTTTTTTTGAGATGGAGTTTTGCTCTGTCACCCAGGCTGGAGTGCTTTGGTGCGATCTCAGCTCACTGCAACCTCTACCTCCCTGGTTCACAAAATTCCCCTGCCTTAGCCTCCTGAGTAGCTGTCTACCTCCCTGGTTCACAAAATTCCCCTGCCTTAGCCTCCTGAGTAGCTGGGATTACAGGTGCATGCCGCCACGCCTGGCTAATTTTTTTTTTGTATTTTTAGTAGAGACAGGGTTTCACCATGTTGGCAAGGCTGGTCTCGAACTCCTGACCTCAGGCAATCTGCCCATCTCGGGCTCCCAAAGTGCAGGGATGACAGGCATGAGCTGCCGTGCCTGCCAAAATTTTCCTTTTTAAGCAAAACATTCACCTCCCCTACAAACAATTCCAATCCTAGATATTCACCCAAGAGAAATGAAAACATGTCTATACAGACATGTATACAAATGTTTTTCATAGCTTTATTCATAATAGTTTCAAAGTGAAAACTAACCAACTGTCCACCAACAGGAGAAGAAATTTTTTTTTAAGGTGGAATATTCAGACAACAGAATACACTCAGCGACGAAAAGAAATGAACTACTCATAAATGCAACAACAGGGATGAATATCAGAAACGTTATGCCAAGTGATAGACGCCAATCCCAACAGTGCATAGTGTATGATTTCACTGGAATGGAGTCTTAGACAAACAGAACTGCTCTTGGGTGAAAAATGGCAAAATATGCACCTTTGCAGTCCTGGGTCCAAGGTGGGCTGTGCAGCTGAAGCTGGCACCCTGGAGGGGAGGCCACCACTGTCAGAGATGGGCCCAGGAACACGGTGGTTTCCCTCTTCCTCCTGCCCTTCAATCATTGCTGGTGTCTCCATCGACCAGACCAGTTTGCTCCAGGAGCCTGGGAGATGCGGCCCTGAGTCACATGGTCGGTGATCAAGATGAGAGACAAACCTCGGTCTGCCTTGCTGCTACGCTAACGTTGCCAGATGTAATACATAAAAACATAGGATGTGCAGTTATTTGAATTTCAGATAAACAACAAATGATTTGTTTAGTATAACAATGTTTTTTTGGAATATTGGGGATATAGTTACCCTAAAAAACTATTTGTTGTCTGAATTTTATCTCGTAATCCTATTAAACTCTTTCAGCAAAAGACTCTTATTTTTTAAATTATTAATATTTTTGAGACAGGGTCTCACTCTGTTGCCCAGGCTGGAGTACAATGGCATGATCATGGCTCGCTGCAGCCTCTACCGCCTGGGCTCAAGCAATCCTCCCACCTTAACCTTCTGAGTAGCTGAGACCACAGGTGCACACCGCCACAGCTAGATAATGTGGGTTTTTTTTGTTTTTTTTTTAAATAGAGAAAGGATCTCCCTATGTTGCCCAGGCTGGCCTTGAACTCCTGGGCTCAAGTGATCCTCCTGCCTTGGCCTCCCAAAGTGCTGGGATTGCAGGTGTGAGCCACTCTGCCTGGCCTCTTTCAGTGAAAAACCCTACTGCCACTGAGGCCACTGACAGTTAGGGCCTCATTGCATATTTAATAATTGGCATTCTGGTTTGCACTTCTGAAGCGGACAGAATTCTCTTAGTTACAAGTGACAGAAATACATTGTAAACTACCTTAGGTCAAAAGGGTAGCTCATTAGCTGAGGTCAAATCTTGCAAAGAACAGGCATCAGCGGCTGGAAACAGAAATCTTTCTTTTCCCTTTTGTCTTCCCCTCTCTGCACACTGTCTTCCATCTTTATTCTCTCCATCAGCTTTGTCCATGAGCTGGATCCAGTTTCCAGATTCACATTTTTCCACGAGTAACAAAGAAGCATCTTTTATGCAGATTTTACAGCAACTAATGGGAAAGCCTATCGTAGGTCACATGACCCTCTCTGAAGGTTAAAATTGATTCCATAAGGATCAATTCCCCCACCTCAGTGATCCTTAAAGTGTGGTCCCATGTCAGCAAAATCAGCATCACCTGGGAACTTGATAGGGCATTTGTGGATTACCGCAGAGGCACTGAATCAGAATCTGGCTAACAAGCCCTACAGGTGATCCTGATGCACCATGGGATGGGAGAACCACTACCCCAGATGAAGGAGATCTGCTCTTTCTATGGAAAAAGGAAGGGTTCTGGAAGGAAACATCATTGCCTATCACTGCATGAGTTTCTCTGACCCTAGTCAAGTGAGTCCTCACCAAGTTTTGATAAACTCACATCTTGGAGCTTCCAGGAGCTCAGACCATGAAGTATGGTGACTTCTCCAGCACAGACACCCTGGGCAGGCCTGGTGACTAGCCTTCCCCAAGTGCACTCCCCGCCAGGTGTCTCTCGGCCCTTGACCCCTCCCCTCAATCCAGTGATCTTCCACCCGCCTCCCTCCACAATTAGCAATAATCAGCCAATCATTTGTATTCAAGCAGGGAAATTAAGTGATAAAAATAAGGATGCTGGCTTCATTTGTTCCTTTTTAGAGACATAACAGGAGCTTTTTACATTTCACAAAATTATGTAATCATACTAATATGCCTAACCCGATGATGGCTTCTTCAAATGCCTTTCTTTTTGCACGTAAGACATTAAGGTAGGCATTTAAAACTGTATCTTTGGGCATCTCCGACATTAACAAATTATTAGACACTAATTGTTCTGGGGTCTAGCCACCTCTCTCAACAGGCAAGGTTTTCCATTTGCAGAATTTAAAACATAGCAAAGCAATTTGTGTTCCATAATAGCTACAAATTTGTTACCTTGACTCGAAACTAGGAAAACCTGGGAAGCTATTATGTAAATACAGATGATCTCTCCAATGATGGCAATTAATGCAGAGATCTCCAAAATGGCATTTCTTTATGATTGGGTCTGTAATAGCGAGCATTTCAAAGCCTGTGGGTGGCACCAAGAGCCCCTGGAACATTTTTCCCGGTCCCTCAGTAGTTCTTTCTGTCTGAAGAACCATTGAAGAAGCAGCTCCTCCTCCTCTGAAGCCCCAAAGCCAACCATGAGCAGAGTGGCCTTGACAGCTGGTTGTAACCCCTTCTCTCCTCTCCTCTCTACCTCTCAAATAGTTCCATTGCAAAACAGAGGGCTGGGCTGGGCATGGTGCCTCATGCCGGTAATCTCAGCACTTTGGGAGGCCGCGATGGGAGGATCACTTGAGCTCAGGAGCTTGGTAACGGTCAGGGCAACATAGTAAGACCTCATCTCTACAAAAAATAAGAAATTAGCTGGGTGCATAAAAAGTTACACGAGCTTTCATACTACCAGCTACTCAGGAGGCTGAGGGAAGAGGATGACTTGAGCAGGGGAGACTGAGGCTGCAGAGAGCCATGATTGTACCACTGCACTCCGGGCGACAAAGCAAGACCTTGTCTCGAAACAAATAAACAGAACAACAACAAAAACCAAATAGAGCGTTGTGTCTGAGGTGGCGTCGCCTCATTTGTATTGAAATCAGTGTCATTCAGAGCTGCACTTACCTTGATCATGGGTGGGTCCCACGTCACGTTTCAGGTAATGCTAGGGAATCAGGTTCTATTCACCACTGCGGGAAGGACTTCCAGATCACCTGATCTCCCACTTGCAGTTTATCAAACTGACAAGCAGTAGGAGACCTGGAAGACTTGACTGCTACCCCTCCCCCTGGGTATGGACTGGCCTTTATAGTATTTCCTGACTGAAAATCAATGGGAACTAACATAGTTTGAGTGTGTATTGGGCTCTGGTTACAGTGCAAGGTCCGGGAAGGATAGAGTGATGGGTAGGATATGGTCTTGGCTTTAAGAAGTGTTCTCTCCACTGTGTGGATCAGGCCTCAAAATAAATTAGCAACAATAGAAGGCAGAATGAAAACAGCAGTAATCTGTCTGAAATGCCTTGTCCACTGCTGTAGGGCCTTTACACATGCTGTTGCCTCGGCTCGACTCACTCTGCTTTCCCCTCACCTCATGAACACCTACTTCGCATTAAACCTTCCCTGCTCCAGCAACACTTCCTCAAGGAACCCTTCCCCTGTCCACCTGGAGGACTCCAAGTTCCTCATATCTATTCCCATTGCACACTCCAGTTTTCACCCAGCAGGAGGTTCCTTAGAAGGTCTCTGCTACGTCTTTCCTGCTCACCTGTGCTCTCATTCACGTTAAAATATAAACTAGTATGTTCTATGTACGTTACAACTGTGTAAAAGATGCCGGCTGTTTACATGCAAACAGAATCGCCCGCCTTCATAAATGCCTGTTGAGATAACAGAAGATCTTGCGGGACAGGGGCGACTTTGTCTTCTTTGTGACGGTTCAGTGCATTGTAGACTATCTAGCATCCCCCTGAAGGCCACTGTTCATGCCAGGCATTGTGACAACCAGAAAACTCCCCACAAACTTCCAAAGTCCTCCCGGGATGGGTGACAACTTTCCCAATCAAGAACCACCACTCTAAAAACCCAACGGATGTGGCCACATGCAAACACACCACCTTGACGGATGTATACAGTGTGGGTTGACATTTAGGACTGACAGCGTAGCATCAAGCCTTCATCCCTTCCTTCATTCATCACCCATCTTGCACACACTTGTGGAGGCTGGGTGTCGGGGAAGCAGGGGTGAGCAAAACGTGACACAATCCCTGCCTTCATGGAGCCTGCAGTCAAGGATTATAACAGGTTTAAGAAAGTGTCTTGGATACTGAGAGGGACAGGAGCTTTGCACCATGACTGGTTAGAATGCACTGGAAGGAGTTAGAGAACTGTGGCAGGGAGTTGCCCATCCCGGCTGAGCGCTGGCATGTTGCCAAGAAGATATTCTTGCTGGTTCATGTTCACGTGCACCCTCATCAGTCTTCCTGTCTTGGTTGTAAAAGAAGCATATTTATCAGATGTGGAGATTACACAGAACAAAAAGAGCTGGCTCTTACTCTGGATGGCAGAATTAAGATTTGAAAAATCCTAGCAGGTTGCAAGGCAAGTTGGAGACCCGCTAGAGTAAATCCAAAGAGAGTACATACTAAAAAGCAGTCTCATATGCCTCCCAACCCCCACAAATATAGATGTGAGAGACTTGGCTTCGGAGAAATTCCTACAAATTATTTGTGAGAGATTTAGGCACTTTTAGACCAGCAATGGGACTTGGTGGCCATAAAGTAAACGTTAACGATTGGTTGTATCAAGTAAGGTATTGGGTCCAGATGAAGGGAGGTAAAAGTCCTGTTGGAGAGGCAGTTGTTCCTGACTTGTTATACCTGACTTGCAAATCATACTTTTTTTTTTTCCTGAGACAGAATCTTGCTCTGCGGCCCAGGCTGGAGTGCAGTGTGAAGATCTCAGCTCACTGCAAACTCTGGCTCAAGCAATTCTCCTGCCTCAGCCCCTGAGTAGCTATGATTACAGGTATGCACCACCACACCTGGCTACTTTTTGTATTTTTAGTAGAGACGGGGTTTCGCCATGTTGGCCAGGCTCATCTCGAAATCCTGACCTCATGATCTGCCCACCTCGGCCTCCCAAAGCGCTGGGATTACAGGCATGAGCCACTGCACATGGCCACAAATCACATCCTTCTTGAGCCCTTCCTCTTCTTCCTCATCTTGTTGCCCTGCTCACTCCATGAGCATTTTATTGCCATAAAGAAAATGTCAGAGCTTTGAGAAAACCTGGAATGAGGCTCAGTAGGAGGGGTGCGGTCTTTTAAATTAGATGTCTTTTACAATCATCATCCTACCACTCTTTAGCTGGGTGACATTGGTCAAGTTCACCCTTCTGAGCCTCATTTTCATCGCCTTCGAGATGCAAACAATACATTGATTGTGAGGATTAAAGAGGACAATTTCTATATAGTGCAGGGCAGGCCTTCAATTACCCCGAGGGCCCTTCCCTATATTTCTAAGATTGGGTGTGATTTTATTTCCTCCTTCCTTTTCATCTGGCTTTGATGAATGCCTAAAACATTCCATGGGGTGGAAGCTTGGGTATTGTTGCCAATCCCAATTAGGTACTACAAAAGCCTCATAAATCTTGGTGAATATGGCACCAGGAATTGAAGGCTGGAATTGCGTGGCCATCGCTCTAAGGAACACAGCAATCATTCTCCCGAAGCCCTCCGGTAATTTTTTCAGTCTGCTTAACGGCGTATGCCTATCAATAATTGGCTCGTTATTGATTTCCTCACCCTGCTTAATGCAGCTAATGGCTCCGTTTTTCCAAGCCAGAACCAAATGAATAGGGCAGGGTAGGTTGAGGGACAGCTACTTGGCTTATTACCTGGGAGCGTGTTCATCTGAAACACCCATGATCTGTGCAGAATTTGGATGTCTTTGGCTTTGAGAATGGAATTGAATATTGATTTTTGTACCATTCTCTTATTGTTTAATTAAACAAACCACAGTCCCTCCCTGGGTGTGCTCTGGCCATCCAGCTTCATACCCGTTAGCAAGCTGAATGTAAGACCCACAAGCTGTCACACACACACACCTGTCATGGCTCTGTGAGTGTGGGGCCACTGGCTACGTGACAATTTACGGTGGATCTACAGCTTGTATCCACTTCTTAAATAAGATGAACTCCATTCAAATTCTTAGCAAAGAACCCTTGTTTCACATTATCAGGCAAGAGGAGTATCTGCAAATATTGGGTGTTCAATAAATATTTGTTATGTGAAGCTAAATACTTGAAGGGAACGTGCTCCCTGGTATTTTTATTCTGTTGCCACTGGAAGAGAAGATAGCTTGGTCTTTAAAACTGAGGCTGGTGCCTCTCTCCCAACAGTGTAAGAGATGGCCCAACTTCTGAAAGTGAGTTTATTTTTGGAGGTCTTCACTGCTCAGGATGAATAGGGTTCTTCACAGTCTGTGCTGTTTTTTGAGTTATTCAGCATGGGGCTATGGTCCCTGCCTTGTCCACTGTGATCCATGCAGTCAAAGCCATCGTCCCTGGGGCAGCCTGGCCTCTGTCTGTGATCATTCTCTCTAAACACTGGGGTTCTCTCTTTGTAGTTGCTCAGTTCTCTCAGTGTTCTCCTATCCCAACTTAGCCCCTTTCTGGTCTTCAGGCTGCCCCCCAAAAATGTATATATATTCTTTGAGATGGAGTCTTGCTCTGTCATCCTGCCTGGAGTGCAATGGCATGATCAAGGCTTACTGCAGCCTCTACCTCCGGGACTCAAGCAATCCTCTCATCTCAGCCTTCTGAGTAGCTGAGGCTACAGGCATGCACCACCATCTCCGGCTAATTCAAAAATTTTTTTTTTGTAGAGATAGGAATCTCGCTGTATTGCTCAAACTGGTCTGGAACTCCTGGGCTTGAGTGATCCTCCCACCTCGGCCTCCCCAAATGCTGGGATTACAGGTGTGAGCCACCACACCTGGCTGTGCCCTCAGATCCTGTCTTGATGATAGTTTAAGAAATCCATCAGATCCCTTGATGTAACCTGATCCAGACTTTCTGATTGTTAAATATAGTGAACTCCAAGTTTCTCTTCTAAGAATCAGTATGTCAGTATATTCAGCTTTCTTATTCTTTTTTCTCCATTTTAAAGTTTAACTTCCTGGTTGTCTGTGCCCCCTTGCCTCTAGTTTCAGTAAACAACTTTCCCGCCAGTTCTAATCAGTAGTTCTAATCATCTGTTCCCCTGGTCACCTGCTTTAACCTGAGTCACCCCTGGTCACCTGCTTTGACTTGAGTCACCTTTGGTCCTTCCCGCCAAACTGCTCACCCCACCACTCTGGCTTATGGCCTTGATCCCTTTAAAATAGCCAATGAGAATTAGCTTAGAATGTGTGGTCCAACTCTAGCCAATAGGGGAATGACACAGCAGTAGGGGCTACCTGCATCAGGGATAAGAACTCCTTCCCCTCCCATGTTTGTGTGTACTCTCACCATTGCCCATCTATAAGACACACCCTTCTATAGAAGTAAATTGCCTTGCTGAGAAAATTGTCTGAGTGCTAGTTCTTTTTGGCACCAAGGAACAAGCATTTGTTTCTAACAGGATGGTGCCCACAGAGCATAATTCCCATGTGGGACTTTATAGTTCTGCTACGTTTCCTTTCACACTTCGAGGTCTTTGTGGGACTCTTCCATGATGCTAGGTGGAATTAAGGGAAGATTCTTTGTGTCCTCCCCTGGTTTGGAGCTTGGGACAGGGAGTGGTATACTCCAAGCCCTGCGTTGTGGCGACAGTGGGTATTGGCCTGAGTTTCCTCAGGGCATGGTGGGTCTTCGGGAACAAGCATTTGAGGTTTGAGGCTCTGCGGATCCTCCAGGCTTGGAGATTTTCCTCTAGTGTCAGCCTGGTGAGATCCGGGTGTTGGGTTGCTTTGGCCTCCGTCTGTCAGGAGTGAGGGGTCTTCAACTGGCTTGAGACAAAGGGCACACATCAGCTTACATCGCTGCAAAGTGCCTGCGTGGCACCAGGAACTGAAAGCTGGAATTGTGTGGCTGTTGCTCTAAGGAGCACAGCAATCATTCTCCTAGAGCCTTCAGGTAATATTTTCGGTCTGCGTGACGGTGTATGCCTATCAATAATTGGCTCATTATTGATTTCCTCACCCTGAGTAATGCAGTTAATTGATAAAGGAGTTAAAAAGAAATTAGTTAGGCAGATAGTGAGGGTAAGGAAGTCCTCGGTAAGCCTTCCCTTTAACAAAAAGCAGCCCCTAAATAATTTCTTTTCTAACAAAGAGCAGCCTGTACAACTGAGCTGCAAACATAAATAAACAGTGTTAAAACGTGGGCTGAATGAGAAGATTCCCCAAACAGGCTTTGTGTAAGCAACATGGCTGTTTATTCACCTGGGTGCAGGTGAGCTGAGGCCGAAAAGGGCGTCAGCGAAGGGCGGTGGGATAAGAGTTGGTTTTCTAGGTTGTGGGGGAGGCAGTGGAAAGTTTCAAAAGTTAACTTTAGGGGTTTTTTTTGCAAGCTGGGAGAGGGTTGTAGGTTTGCAAACTGGGAGGGGATCTTAGGGTATGGAGTCATGAGGTCACAAAGTCCAACGGCCTTATCAGCTGGGGCAGGAATAAGGAACAATAGAGAACATCTCAAAGTTAAGTAGGCACTGCAGGGGTTGATTATTTCTTCCTCTTGTCATGGTCTTCCAGTCACTTTAGATTTTCCAGAAACTCATCTGGAGTGTCCATGCAGGTTACAGAGGTTGACACGGCACCCATGGCACTGTCCGTCAGCCTAAAAGACCCTACAAACAGGCTGTGAGTGTGCATAGGTGAATGCCAGTAGCTGTGCCAATAGGAAAAGGCTACCAGGGGCCAAGCATGTTCAACATGGCAGCTCCATCTTCCCTTTTCTTTCTCAATGGTGCGTATAGTAAGGAACAGACAACATGGAGCCAGCCAGGCAGAGATCTCGTCTGCATAATAAAAGATTAGGGTGGGGTGACCAGCTTCTTCCTGTGTTACGCAAACATCACATCTGGTCTGACCCATCTCTCCTCTTGGGTCCTATGTAAATCAGACACCACTTCCTCTAACTCGTCTATAAAACTCCATGCATTTCACCACAAAACCAGAAGACCCACTCAGGCACCCCTCTCTCTCTGCAGGAGAGAGAGCTATTCTCTTTTCTCTTCTTTTGCCATAAACTTCCACTCTTAACCTCACTGTACATGTGTCCCTGTCCTTGATTTCCTTGGCAGGAGGCAACAAACCTTGGGTATTTCCCCAGATGAATGATGCCACTTCACTGACAGCTCCGTTTTTCCAAGAACCAAATGAAAAGGCCAGGGCAAAAACAGATTTACAAGAAAAAAACAAACCCATTCAAAAGTGAGCAAAGGATATGAACAGACACTTTTCAAAAGAGGACATATATGAGGCCAACAAACATGAAAAAATGCTCATCATCACTGGTCATTAGAGAAATGCAAATTAAAAACACATTGACATACCATCTCACACCAATAAGAATGGCGATCATTAAAAAAATCTGGAGACAATAGATGCTGGAGAGGATATAGAGAAATAGGAACACTTTTACACTGTTGGTGGGACTGTAAATTAGTTCAGCCACTGTGGAAGACAGTGTGGCGATTCCTCAAGGACCTAGAAACAGAAATTCCATTTGACCCAGCAATCCCATTACTGGGTATATACCCAAAGGATTATAAATAGTTCTATTATAAAGACACATGCACACATATGTTCATTGCGGCACTGTTTACCACAGCAAAGACCTGGAACCAACCCAAATGCGCATTGATGATAGACTGGACAAGGAAAATGTGGCACATATACACCATGGAATACTATGTAGCCATAAAAAACGATGAGTTTTTGTCCTTTGTAGGGATGTGGATGAATCTGGAAACCATCATTCTCAGCAAACTGACACAAGAACAGAAAATCAAACACTGCATGTTCTCACTCATAGGTGGGTGTTGAACAATGAGAACACAGAGACACAGGGAGGGGAGCATCACACACTGGGATCTGTTGGGGGGTGGGTTAGGGAGGGACAGCTGGGGGTAGGGAAGTTGGGGAGAGATAACATGGGGAGAAATGCCAGATACAGGTGATGGGGGGACGGAGGCAGCAAACCACCTTGTTATGTATATACCTATACAACAATCGTGCATGATCTGCACATGTACCCTAGAACCTAAAGTACAATTAAAAATAAATAAATAAAATAAAATAAAATAAAATAAAAGGCCAGGGTGTGCTGAATGACAGCTCCTTGGCTCATTACCTGGGAACGTGTTCATCTGAAGCACATGTGAGCCTTGCTTTCCCAGGGCTTTGATTCAGGGCTCAAAAAACACTGCCAAGCTTGGCTTTGCCTCTTCTGATATCAGCTTTACCCTCGGGCTGCCCACTGCTGACAGCCACAGAGCAACCTCCGTCCTGAGCCTGTGTTCTACTGCTAGACCCACAGGATTTGGGTTCAAGTCCGTGGGGCCCACCCTCTGCTGAGGGCAGAGTCAGTCTTACCCAGCCACATGGCTGAGGATGGGGGAGGGTGAATTCCCCACAGGGCCCTAGAGGAGACGGGCAGGGAGGGCATGCGTGTTGGCTGTGCAGTCAACAAACACCCACAACAAATATTTTACTAAGAGCCCTTGCTGGTTTCCTCAATAGAATTTCCTTTACAGAATTAAAAGATTAAGCCACTGGCCTGGCGTGGTGGCTCACGCCTGTAATCATAGCACTTTGGGAGGCCAAGGCGGGCGAATCGCTTGACTTCCAGAGTTCAAGATCAGCCTGCCCAAAATGGTGAAACCCCGTCTCTACTAAAAATACAAAACTTAGCCAGGCATGGTGGTGCATGCCTATAATCCCAGCTACTTGGGAGGCTGAGGCAGGAGAATTGCCTGAATCTAGGAGGTGGACGTTGCTTGGAGCTGAGATCACACCACTGCACTCCAGCCTCGGCAACAGAGCAAGACTCGGACTCAAAAAAAAAAAAAATTACTATGTTAATAAAAATTATTTTAAAGTTTCTAAAAAAAAATTAAGCCTGGAAAAATCAAACCCTCATGAAAAAAATATAAGTTATTTGGTAGCATCAGGGTCCAGAAATCTACCATTAAGGTCAACAAAGACATATAGGGATCCTAGCAGAATTCTCCTTGGAATCCTTCAAACTCAAGTTCTTTAAATAATTTACCAACCCTTACTTAAGAGGAGACTGAGCGCTGAGTGGAGAGTGCTGGGAGGAGTCACAGTGGAGTCACCACTGAGCATTCTTGTCAGCTCAGCTCTGCCCAGGGTCCAAAACCTGCCCGAGCGTGAGGTGCGACAGCTTTACGGTGAGCCACAGCCTGCCTTGGAGAGGGCTCGTGAGCTGAGCATGCCCCACGGGGCTCTCACCCTCCACCCAGGGGCTCATCCTATGGATCATTTCCAATGGATGATTTTAGTCTCCTGGCGAGGTTTGTGGGCAGATTCTGTTTTCTTCATCTTGTTACCTTTCTGATGAGGCATTTGCTGCTGTTATTATCAGCTCACCCATCACCTTTCTGACTGTCACCATCCAACCCGATCTAGCCCTAGAAACAACTGGCAGGAACCAGGGAATGGGTGGTAGGTAACTGGGGAGGAGAGGTGAGAAGGAGTCTGCAAGTGTGCCTATTTGTGCATGTGTGTGCACGCATGTGTGCGCATGTGTCTTTGTGTGTCCACGTGCACGTGTGTGCATGTGTCTGTGTGTCCATGTGCACGTGTATGTGAGCATCTGTGTCCGTGTATGTGTGTGCGTCTGTGTCCATGTGCGTGCATGTGTGCGTCTGTGTCCATGTGCACGTGTGTGCTTCTGTGTGTGTCCATGTATGTGTATGTGTGTCTGTGTGTGTGCGTGTGTGTGTGTTACTGGAAAGGGGTCCTGATCCAGACCCCAAAAGAGGGTTCTTGGATCTTGAGCAAGAAAAAATTTGAAGCAAATTCATAATGTGAAGGTGAGTTTATTAGGAAAGTAAGGAATAAAGAAGGGCTGCTCCATGGGCAGAGCAGAGGCAAGGGCGGCTCAGCTGCTTATACTCATTGTTACTTCTTGATTATATGCTGAACAAGGGGTGGATTATACATGAGTTTTCTGGAAAGGGGTGGGCAATCTCCAGAACTGAGGATTTCTCCCTTTCAGCCTGTGTAGGATAATTTCCTGGTCGCCATCCGTAAATGTCATGGTGCTGGTGGGAGTGTCTTTTGGTATGCTAATACATTATAATTAGCATATAAAGAGCAGTGAAGACATCAGAGGTCACTGTCATGCCATCTCGGTTTTGGGTTTGGCCACCCTCTTTACTGCAGACTGTTTTATCAGCAAGATCTTTGTGACTTGTATCTTGTGCCCACCGCCTACCTCATCCCGTGACTAAGAATACCTTAACCTCCTGGGAATGCAGCTCAGTAGGTCCCAGTCTTATTTTACCCAGCCCGTATTCAAGATGGAGTTACTCTGGTTTGAATGCCTTTGACGTGTGTGTGTGTGTGTGTGTGTGTGTGTGTGTGTGTGTGTGTGTGTGTGGCGGGAGGAACAGAGAAGGAGGTCTGTACCTGGGCAGATGGGTATCATTTGCACATACTTCTTCCCTTCCTGCCCAAAGCACTGCTGTGGTTGGAGTCTATTCCCCTCTTGCTGACTTTGGGCTTAGCCATGCGATTTTCGTTGGCCAATGAATATGAGCAGACATCTTATCTGCACATTGGACAGAGGCTTTACATGTGCTTTTGTGCTTTCGTGATTTGGCTTGGTCTTTCGCCAGGAGAAGAGCATGTCCCAGGAAACCACTGGCCCTTCAGGAATCAAACACCCTCAGAGCAGTCAAATCCAGCCCACAACAGGCACAGAGCTGAGCCTCATGCGTGAGTGAGCCATACATACTTGAAAGCCCCTAGAATCTGGGATTGTTTATGACACAGGATTAGTGCAGTAAAACCCTGACTGATACAGTGGCTGTGTCAGGTGCTGGGGGACAAGGTGCAAGAAGCAGAGAAGGGAAGGACGACAGGGAGTTGAGTCGCACAGTCCGAACTCTGAGCATGTGCTCTGAGATTCGGATGGCAGCTTCCTGCTGAACGCCACCAGTTCCCCGCCCCTTTATTTCCCTAACAGGTAAATACACCTTTGACATTGTCACAGGTGCTCAAGGAACTGTGGGTGGGGGTGTGAATTGCAGCATTGCTTGTAAAAGGTGATACCACATGCACATCCATCTACAGGAGAAAGGATAACATCTATGAGGAGATATTCAAATTCAGTGGAATAGCAAACATAGGGTAAATTCCATGGGTTGGAACCACACATATATTCACTTGGATGCATTTCACAAACAACAAAGAGCCAGAAAAGCAAGTTGTGGAATGATGTGCTCTGCGTGATAATATTTATGTAAAACTTCAAAACCTAGAAAAACACATATTGTTCCTGGATGCATAAATATGTATTAAAAGTATGAAAACAAACAGGTGAAGGAGAAACACCCGGTGGATGAGAGAGGCCCCACGGGAGAGAGGGGAGGACAGGGCTTAGCGGCAGTTACATGGGGGCCCCAGCGATTCCAGGATATTTTATTCCTTAAAAAAAGAAAAACAACCAGAGAGATTTGAGGAGATGTGACATTCAGCTGAGATTTGATAACGCTGTCTGGGGCACACGGGCGTTTGTTGTGTTGTTCTTTTTGTGTGTGTTTGAAAGAGTGTGAATAACACTGTTTTTAAGAAAGACATGTCCTTCCTGTGTGATGCGTGTGGGGAACAATAGGGGTGAGGCAGAGGATTTGAGGGGTGTGTGTGGGAGGTCACGGGGCAGAGTTGGGGCTGCTGTGGCGGGCTGGGTCCCTGGGAAGTAGCCTTTGAAATGGAGGGCTCAGGAATCTTGACTTTGTTCTGTCAACAACTGTTCATTTTATCCTTAACAAGCCTGGCTGTCACGCCTAGCATTTGTTTTTGGTTTTTTTGAGACAGGGTCTCACTCTGTCACCCAGGTTGGAGTGCAGTGGTGCTACCACAGCTCACTGCAGCCTCAACCTCCTAGGCTCAGGCGATCTTCCCACCTGAGACTCCTACGTAGTTGGACTACAGGCGCGCACCACCGTGCCCAGCTAATTTATTTATTTATTTATTTATTTATTTTTTTGTAGAGATGGGGTCCCCCTATGTTGCCCAGGCTGGTCTCAAACTCCGGGGCTCAAGTGATCCTCCTGCATCAGCCTCCCAAAGTGCTGGGATAATATGTGTGAGCCGCTATGCCTGGCCATACCTAGAATTTTGTAGCATTTAAAATGTTTAATTTGAAAATTGTCTAAATCTATGGAAAAGTCACAGGAACAGAACAGCAAACAATCACACACAGACCCTTCCCCTAGATCCCTTCCTTGTTAACACACAGGTTCACTAATAGTGTCTTTCAAGGTCCCCTCATGAAAGGACCATTTACTGGTCCTGCCAGTAGATGAAGGCATAACTAGGTATAATGCTGATCTCACGTTATTATCAAAAGATATGGAAACGCAAATATATATACACATATATATTTCTTCCTGTTAAGATAAGCCAGAAGTGCCAACATAGAGAATTTTAAATGGAGAAGTAAATATACAGGGACGTGAGAGACAGTCTATTGAAATTTTCTCATAGTATACTTCTTTTTATATATCTATTATTGAGGAACTTTCAAGGTCCTCAACTGTAATAAATTGCAGGCAGCATGATATTTATCCTTAACTGTTTTATCACGTGTCCCCTATGAACCAAGGCATCTTCTTCTGTAATTACAATATGGTGATTGAGTTCAGGAAGCTCAATATTGATTCAACACTATTGTCCAACTAATCCATACTCCACTGTTTAATACCAGGCCATCTAGCAATATTTTCCATCATTCAGGCTCCAATCTAGGATCCTTCGTTGCATTTCAGAATCATACTAAATATCTTTGCTTTTTTGCTGACGTGGGGTCTGGCTATGCTGTTCAGGCTGTTCTCAAGCTCCTGGCCTCAAACCATTTTCCCAAAGTGGGGGGATTACAGACTTGAGCTAGTGTGCCTGGCCTAAATATCTTTTTAAAGGAACAATAGTTTGTGCTTTTTTGAGATTTTCGCATGTTTTCCAGATTTAACTCATGTGAAGTCTCTGCTTAGAAACAAAAGCTTTTCCCAATCCAACCTTAGCTTGGCCCACTGCTGGGGGGCCCCAAGCCAGAGTCCTCCCTTATCTCCAGCTACTCTTCTCCATCTGCACCCCAGTGCTGTCCTTTAAAATAAGGCCTGAAAAACTGATCTGTTTGTTAATTTAGTTTGCATTTATCTTTTTTTTTTTTTTTTTTTTTTTTGAGATGGAGGTCTCGTTCTGTTGTCCAGGCTGGAGTGCAACGGCACGATTTTGGCTCACTATAACCTCCGCCTCCCGGGTTCAAGAGATCCTCCTGCCTCACCTTCTGGAGTAGCTGGGATTACAGGCACCTGCCACCATGCCTGGCTAATTTTGTTGTTTTTTTTTTAAACAGAGTCTTTGCTCTGTCACCCAGGCTGGAGTGTAGTGGTGTGATCTCAGCTCACTGCAACCTCCACCTCCTGGGTTGAAATGATTCTCCTGCCTCAGTGGGAGCCTCTGCCTCACTGAGGACACTAATGGTGATTTGTGGGGAGGTGGCATGTGGTCCTCTGGTTCTCAGGCCCTCAGGCCCAGCTTTTTCCACATGCTGAAAGTCTGAACTCTGTTCCTGGGAACTCTGGCCTCACTAGGGGGTTGCAGCTAAGCTGCCTGTTGCACAAATACAAAAATATTACAATTAGTGGAAAAATATTTGTACCATATATAGCAGTTTAATGCCCATATTCTTAAGACCAAAAAAAAAAAAAATTAACAACCCCAATTTTTAAAAATGGGCAAAACACTTGGGCTAGCAGTTTAGAAAGAACCATCAATGGCCCATAAATAATCACTCATTCAACTAGGAACTAAGGAAATGCAAAATAGGCTGGGTGTAGTGGCTCACACCTGTAATCCCACCACTTTGGGAGGCTGAAGCAGGCAGATCACCTGAGGTTGGGAGTTCAAGACCAGCCTGGCCAGCATTGTGAAACCCTGTCTCTACTAAAAATAAAAAAAAAAATTAAAAAAAAAAAGTTAGCTGGGTGTGGTGACACATGCCTGTAATCCCAGCTACTTGGGAGGCTGAGGCAGGAGAATCATTTGAACCCAGGAGGTGGAGGTTGCAGTGAGCTGAGATCACACCACTGCACTCCAGCCTGGACAACAGAGTGAGACCTCCATCTCAAAAAACAAACAAACAAACAAACAAACAAACAAACAAACAAACAAACACGATAAATGCAAACTAAATTAACAAACAGATCAGTTTTTCTGGGCTTATTTTAAAGGACAGCATTGGTCCCCAGTGTTGGTGAGATTGCAGGGAAGCAAGCCTTATCTCACCCTGCTGGTGGGATTTCAAATGTGTATCTTCCCAGGGGGTCAGATTTTACAATCTCTATCAGGACTTTCTAATCATTTAGTTTCTAGAAATGGATCTCAGGAAGTAATTACAGATGAGCTCAAAGAGCTTCAAGAATGTTCACTGCCTGCTACTTACCAATAGTGAACAACCAAACGAGACCTAAATGCCTAATAAAAGGGGATCACTTAAATTGTGACCCGTCCACACAATGAAAAACTTTGTACCTTTACACAGTGATAGAAAAATATTTACTAACTGAAAGTGTTCACAATTTATATTGTTTAGTAAAAAAGTAGATTAAACACAAAACCTTATGTATAGTATAATTTATTTTGGTAACAAACAGCAAGTTTCCTACCAAAGAAAAAAAAAGAAAAAATACTTAGAATAGAATGCCCCTAAACCTTCAACAGTGGTTATCTTTTTTTTTCTTTTTTTTTTTTTAGATAGGGTCTACATTACCCATTTTGGGCTGGTTTTGAACTCCTGGTCTGAAGTGATCTTTCTGCCTCAGCCTCCCAAAGTGCTGGGATTACTGGTGTGTGAGCCACTGTGCCTGGCCTTTAATATATATTTTTTTGAAAAAGGGATAATAAAGGTTGTTTTTCTAGTTGCTTTGGAATCTTCCAGTCTTTTTCAAAATTAGAAAAGGATCTGGTTGTACAGTGTAAATTCTACAAGGGAGGTATACCAGATTACTAATTGAGAGGCTGACACATAACCCTAGAACAGTCTCCTTGAACATCTCACTGAGGGTTTTGGCCCAACGAAAAGTGAAGTCATCTGCTTAGCAGAGTATTCATTACACAATAAGTTAAACGTAACCACTGAAAATATTCATGCAAATATCTTCATTAGTAAAATCATGCAATTAACCTGAAATATGTGCTAAATGAAGCAGCCAAATTGTTGCATATTTTCCCAGCTCTTAATTATAATTTTGGTAATCAATTTTCTCCTGATTACCAAAAAAAAAAAAAAAAAAAAAAAACCCTTCAGCATATGCATGATCCAAGGATGAGCTGGAACGTGAGCTAAAACCCTGAATCATTATAGCAAAGAAGGCCATTAACCTTTCCCGTGTTTTTGTTCATTGCAAGCATTTCCTACTAATGCTCATTGCCGAAGAAGATTGGATTTTAACAAGAGCTTTTTGGATCAAGCATCAGCCCTTACTGAACTATAAGTTTTGCAAGCGCCACCGTCATTAAAGGTTACCAGCGCTTCCATTATCATCTTCCCAGCGTTTATTTCTTAAAAGGCTTTTGACTGCAGTGTAAAAATTTTCCGTAAGTGAAAATTGAAATCCAAGCTAGCAAGCCCAGGCATGCAGATGTCTAAAAATGCCCCAGAGCCACATTTTAAAAAGCAGGGTGGAGGGCAGTGAGTCATAATAGACAGATTTCCTGTGCTCTTCCAATTCTTATTTTCCAATTTACTGAGCAGTTACTGGATTTGGAGGTGGGAAGGGCCTCACTGTATAGCATTTCATAAGGTACGTTAGGAGCTGCTGAGCCATGCGGTGCCTCAATTTCTACATCTGTAAAATGGGATGAAGCATGTGAGGATTGAGTAAGATGAGTAAAGGCTCTAACACATGTGAAAGACAAAATATAATTGCCAGATTTAAGAAGTTAAAGTTAACATTTTAACTTCCTTTTTTTTTTTTTCTAGAATGCAGTGGTGCCATCTCTGCTCACTGCAACCTCCGCCCCCATGTTCAAGTAATTCTTTCAGTCTCCTCAGTAGCTGCGACTACAGGCGCATGCCACCACACCCGACTAATTTTTTGTATTTTTAGTAGAGACGGGGTTTCATGGTGTTAGCCAGGATGGTCTCAATCTCCTGACCTCATGATCCACCCGCCTCATCCTCCCAAAGTGCTGGGATTATAGGTGTGAGCCACCCCACCACGCCAACTTTCCCTTTCTAACAGATCCTCCGGGAAGTAGTCTAGCTCCTCAGGCTAAACCAGCAATGTATCGCCCTGGAGACAGAGTGCCTACTTGATCTCTCTGCAAAGATGTTGCATTTAACCACTCGATCTTAGAGATCCTCCCAAGATGCGGAAATCTTTAGTTCTGAGTCAGGAGAGTAGAGCTGGGAGGAACACAAATATATTAGACCCCTGGTGGGGAGTTGGGAGGGAGCCAGACGGGGAGAGCTTCTCTTCTGGTTCCGGTTTAGTTCTCTGCTATACTGACTGCATCGATACAGCAGTTAAGAAGAAATTATTGGCTGAGTATGGTGGCTCATGCCAGCACTTTCGGAGGCCTCGGTGGCCGGATCACTTGAGGTCAGGAGTTAGACACCAGACTGGCCAACATAGTGAAACCCTGTTTCTACTAAAAATACAAAAATTCGCCAGGTGTGGTGGCAGGTACCTGTAATTCCAGTTATTCTAGAGGCAGAGGCAGGAGAATCACTTGAACCTAGGAGGTAGAGGTTACAGTGAGCTGAGATCATGCCACTGCACTCCAGCCTGGGCAACAGAGTGAGACTTCACACACACAAAAAAAATTGTTAGACAGATAATAAGGAAGGGTAAGGAAGTCCTTAGTAAGGTTTTCCTTTTAATGAAAAACAGCCCCCATATCATTTCTTTTCTAATAAAGAACAGCCTATAAAATCAAGCTGCAGACATACAAAGGCAGGCTAGAAGCTTACACAGGCGAAGGTGGCAGCTGTGCCAGTAGGAAAGGGGCTACCTGGGTCAACGCATATCCAACATGGCGGCTCCATCTTCCCTTCCCTTTGCCAGCCAAGTGTACAGTAAGGAGCAGACAACATGGCGCCAGTCAAGTGGAAAGCCCATTTGTATAATAAGATTAGGGTGGGATGGCCAGCTTCCCAAACACTATGCAAACATCACATCTAGTCCAACCAATCTGTGGGCCCTCTGTAAATCCGACACCCCCTCCTCATGCCTGTCTATAAAATCTGGTACACTCTGCTGCAGGCCAGAAGTCCCATTCAGGGACTCCTCTCTCTTGCAAAGAAGAGCGCTGTTCTCCTTTCTCTTTCTTTTGCCTATTAAACCTTCACTCTGTTATTTTTTGGAGACGGACTCTTGCTCTGTCACCCAGGCTGGAGTACAGTGGCATGATCTTGGCTCACTGGAACATCTGCCTCCTGTGTTCAAATGATTCTCCTGCCTCAGCCTCCCGAGTAGCTGGGATTACAGTTGTACACAACCACGCCTGACAAATTTTTCTATTTTTATTAGAGACGGGATTTTACCACGTTGGCAGGCTGGCCTCAAACTCTTGACCTCAAGTGATCCGCTCACCTTGGCCTCCCAAAGTGCTGGGATTACAGGTGTGAGCCACCGCCCCTAACCTAAACCTCCACTCTTCAACTCGCAGCTTGTGTGTGTCCATGTCCTCAATTTTCTTGGCATGAGGCAAGGAACTTCAAGAATTACCCCAGACAAGGACACAGCTTTAGCATCATGGCGAAGTCGGTAATGGAGTGAGACTAGGAGGGGAGGCCTTGCATATCCAGCAGGCTCCTAGCAGGAAACAGATGGCCCACACCGGTTGGGAACTTGACCATGTGTGGGTAGAGCACAGAGAAGGCTGAAGGGGGCCGCAGGGCCTGAGGCTGGCAAACGCAAGAGCCACTGCTGCTCCGAGGCCTGAGGATGGCGGGTGGTGCTGGGCAGACAGACTCCTGATACGTGCTGGGCCTTGGGGAGAGGACACAACAGTGGGGGAATCAGAGAAAGAGGATAAAACCCAAGGCCCTGTTGTCCCTCCTTTTTTACTTCAGCTGGTGCTGCCTGTTGGCCAAACCCAACTGGAAGCCACAGGCAGAGGCGTCTAGGCACCAGGCGGTGGGAGAGAGGAGGAAACTTCTCTGAAGGGGGCAGGGATTACCTGGCATACCTGGTCCCAGCTTCCCTGGGCTCCTCTTGGTTCTCAGGTAGAAAGGGGCAAGGTGACCTTAGGCAGAGGCTAGGTGTGAGCTGTCTGGGACAGGGAAGCAGATGGAGGATGTGGTGGAGACTCACAGGAGACTTCAGTTTGGAGAGAGTGGAGGTGAGGCTGAGGCAGCTGTGGGGACTCTTGGGTCGGCCACAAGCAAGCCCATCTTGACAGCTTACCCCAGCCCCCAGTTAACATGTTGAAGGCCCAAGGGCTCCTGGCACCCATCAGGGTCACTGCCTGGACCTGAGAAGCACTTCCCTCTGCTGTCAGGGTTACCATGGGGGCTCCTGGTCTCCCAAACTCCCAGACACCATCTCAGGGAGGGGTCAGCAAGCAGAGACAAACTGAGAGAGACTGAGGACTGCCAGCGGCCAGCTGTGACCTGCTTCAGCAGCTGGGACCAAAGGCAGTTTATTCTATGACCCCTGAGACGGGTGCTGGGGGAACCAGATGAATTCTATAGAATACGAGGAAGTGGGTCATCAGGTACAGAAATTTGAATCCCACTGTATATCTATATCTTAAATATATATATTTTTGACCCCATTTGTGTGTGTGTGTGCACAAGAGAGATTTAGAGAGCCAAAGAGAGAAAGGGGGAGAGAAAGAGGGTGACTATTAAGGCAAACCCTTCTCTAATGTTCAATCCCAGAAACTTAGTTAGATGATTATGACACTCTATTATAATGGAATATTCTAGAATCATGAAAAATTGTATTTCTCAAAAATAGTACAGATCAATAGCATTTGTAATGATAGATGCAGAAGTCCTTCATAAAATTTTACCAACCAGCATAAAACAACTCATCAAAGAAAAGTCACTAAGGCCAAACAGGCTTTGTTCTTAAGGTAATTTACCACGGAATAAGAGAAAATATTTAAAGGCATTAATAATTGAAGTAGACAATTTTAAAACGTGATTCAACACTGTTTTTATAAAATAGTGGAAAAATAGTAGTTAAAGGGAGTTTTCCCTTAACACAATGACGTGTTACATTTGAAATTCAAATCCAACAGTCATTTACAGAGGTTGTGAGAGATGGGAAAGGTCTTCAAAGTTTGTATCTTAGACTACATTATAAGGAGTTACAATCTCTTGCTCTGTGGCCATTATCTGCTATTAGCATAAACATATACCCATGTATATATATTTTCTAAATCCGCTATATTTTGTTTTTTTTTGAGACGGAGTCTCACTTGTCACCCAGGCTGGAGTACAGTGGTGCGATCTTGGCTCACTGCAACCTCTAGCTCCCGGATTCCAGCCATTCTCCTGCCTCAGCCTCCCAAGTAACTGAGACCACAGATGCATACCACCATGCCTGGCTAATTTTTATATTTTTAGTAGAGATGGGGTTTCACCGTATTGGCCAGGCTGGTCTCAAACTCCTGACCTTGTGATTCACCCACCTCGGCCTCCCAAAGTGCTGGGATTATAGGCGTGAGCCACCGTAAATCAGCTACATCTTAAATCAGCTACGTTGACTTGCTCCGGCATGTCGGAACAGAACTGGGCAAGCTCCAAACCCTGGTGCATGCTATTCCTTATTTGGAAACCCTCCTGACCCTCTCCTGACTAGTTTCCTCTTCTTCCTTGTCTTCTTTCCCCCTTATCTATTTGGGAAACTTCCAAGTTTTTAGCTAATCTGGTCAAGCATAGAATATGAGGTCCCATTCTGGCCAATGGAAACTGAACACAGCAGTAAGGCGATTGCATCAGGTTATGAAAGGTATAAACGTCCCTGTCTCCTTTGCTCAGGTGTGCTCTCGCGGCAAGACTGCTGGTGAGTTGCACCCTTTCTGCAGAAAGTAAACTAGCCTTGCTGAGTGATCCACTGTCTTGGTGTGGATTCTTCCCCACGTTATAAACCTGTTTCCAATACTAGATGGTTCTGTGATGGGCACTGCACCAAGGCACGATCCTCCTTCCCTCTGATGCTAGGGTAATATACAAAATCCCACTCTGTTTGGCCTGTCACTCTCCTTGGCCTCTCCTCCTCCCACTTTCCCTCTTGCTCTTTTATCAGTGGCATGGCAGGCCTTCCTGCTGCTCCTAGAGAGGACTAGCCTCATCTCTGTGGCAGGCCCTTTGCATGTGCGGTTTCTCTGCTTAGAGCACTTTCCCCTTGGCCAGATATCTCCATGACTGGCTCTCCCATTTCTTCAAGGTCACTGTCACTGTTGCTTCGAGGTCAAATATCACTGTCTTGCTAGGGACTTTCTTGAGCAACCTATGCTTTAAAAGTATGTGAAGTCTACCCGACTCCCTCCCAGTGCTCCCCACCTCCCCTCCCTGCCAGTCCTCAATGTCGCTTGTCATCACCTGCAGACCACAGAGGGACTTGTTTCTTTATTGCCTGTCTCTTGATACCAGAACCCAAAGGCCACCAGGGTGGGGACTTTGTCTTTTTCACAGCCATTTCCCCAGAGCCCAGAACAATACCAGGCACTACAGTTGCTCAGTGAGTGTTGGTGGCATGAGTGAGTGAGTAGTCGCCCCATGGGAGAAGAGGTAACATCTGCAACTTCTCTGTCTCAAACCTTTCTGTTGGCCAGGCATGGGGGCTCACGCCTGTAATCCCAGTACTTTGGGAGGCTGAGGTGGGTGGATCATGAGGTCAGGAGTTCGAGACTATTCTGACAACATGGTGGAATCCTGTCTCTACTAAAAATACAAAAATTAGCTGGACGTGGTGGCGCTCCCAGCTACTCAGGAGGCTGAGGCTAGAGAATCGCTTGAACCTGGGAGGCAAAGGTTGCAGTGAGCCACGATCACCCCACTGCACTCCAGCCTGGGCAACGGAGCGAGACTCCATCTCAAAAAACACCAAGAAAACAAAAACAAAACAACAACAAAAAAACCACAATTTAATTTTGAAAAGGCAAAATATGCCCATGGTATTAAAATTCAAAAAGGCTGTAAGACTTAAAGACACACAGTAAATATAAACACTAAGCACCCCCTCTCCCGGGTACTTAGAGCCTCTCCCCGTTGCCAGTCTGAGAGATGGAAAAGGGTAGCTCATGCATAATTCTAAGTTCCATTTCTCCTTTCTCACGTGAGACTGAGCTTCTTCTCATCTATTTAAGAGCAGTGAGTGCTTTTGCTTTACTGGGTACTGTCTGTTGACAGCCTTGGTCATTTTGCTATGCAGTTGTCAGTCTTATTGATTCTGCAGGGGAGGAAAAATACTTTTGTCCCTTCATAGTTCTTAGCTGGGACTCCCTATAACAGAAGAAAGATGCACAGGAGAAAAACAAACAGAAGTTTAAGAACGTTTATCCCTCCTGTATATATGGGAGAAGACCCAAAGAAATGAGTCCATCTTTAAAAAAGAGCATAAGCTGCAGGCTTAGATATCACTGTTGGCTGAAACAAAGCAAGAAGGGTCGGGAAGGACCCCTTAAAATAAGAAGGCCAGGAAAAGCCCTGGAAAACAAAAGTGAGTTTGTGCGGATTTCAGCTGATGCCTTCTCCATTAAGAGTCTTAGAGGGAGCCATCCTTTCAAATGGAGATTTCCTTTACAGATATAAATTTCTCTTACAAACGATAACTTTTCAGATCTTCTATGTCTGTAGTTTCTCAAAATAACCAGGTCAAAATAATCCTATGACCAAGAGGCATATTTGGGTGGCCTATGCTGGACTACTAGATTGATATTTTGGGGTGGTGTGTCCTGAGCCCCATTAATTCATACATGGGAGCTCTCTTCATATCCAAGAAATCAGGCCTTTTTCATGCCACCAAGCCTGCCTAATTTTTGTTTTTTCAGTAGAGACAAGGTTTCAGCACATTGGTCAGGCTAGTCTCAAACTCCCGACCTCAAGTGATCCTGACCGCTTTGGCCTCCCAAAGTGCTAGGATTACAGGCATGAGCCACTGTGCCCAGCCGAACAGCTTAATTTTTACATCAAATATATCAATCTTGTCTTTTATGGCTTCTGTCAAATAAAAATAAAATTGTAAGCGGCCGGGCGCGGTGGCTCACGTCTGGGATCCCAGCACTTTGGGAGGCCAAGGTGGGCGGATCACCTGTGGTTTGGAGTTTGAGACCAGCCTGACCAACAGGGAGAAACCTCGTCTCTACCAAAAATACAAAATTAGATGGATGTGTGGTGGCGCGTACCTATAATCTCAGCTACTTCGGAGGCTGAGGCAAGAGAATCACTTGAACCTAGGAGGTGGAGGTTGCGGTGAGCTGAGATAGTGCCACTGCACTGCAGCCTGGGCAGTAAGAGTGAAACTCTGTCTCAAAAAAAAAAAAATGGAAGCCGCCCAGTAAACTGAATGGACCCCTTCCTATAGGTCAAGGGCATTCTAAAGTAAACCTGAAACACTGGTTCAGGTCATGATGGGAATGGGTGGTTGCACATGTGTCATTATACCTTCACCCCCCATTGGAATTCAGGTACAGGTGACCAGCATTAACATTAAAACAGTGAACTTAAGAAGGACAGAGCAGATGTTTTAAGTCTGATGAGAAACATTTACATCTGGAGCTGAGGCTCTTGCCTGTAGTCCCAGCAATTTGGGAGGCTGAGGTGGGAGGATCACTTGAGTTGAGGAGTTTAGGAACATCCCTAGCAATATAGTGAGACCTCGCCTCTACAAAACAAAAAAGAAAAAACAAAAAAACGCTGGGTGGTGGTGCATGCCTGTGGTCCCAGCTACTTGGGAGGCTGAGGTGGGAGAACTGCTTGACCCCAGGGGGTTGAGGCTGCAGTGAGCTATGTTTGTGCCACTGTACTCCAACCTGGGTGACAGAGTGACACTCTGCATAGTAAGAACCTCAGTCTCCAACACAATCTTTTTTTTTTGAGCCAGAGTTTCACTCTTGTTGCCCAAGCTGGAGTGCAATGGCACGATCTCAGCTCACTGCATGCAACCTCTGCCTCCCTGGTTCAAGCGATTCTCCTGCCTCAGCCTCCTGGGTAGCTGGGATTACAGGCATGTGCCACTACACCCAGCTAATTTTTTTTTTTTTTTTTGTATTTTTAGTGAAATGAGGTTTCACCATGTTAGCCAGGCTGGTCTCGAACTCCTGACCTCCGATAATCCATCTGCCTCGGCCTCCCAAAGTGCTGGGATTACAGGCATAAGCCACTGTGCCCGGCACCCACAACTGTATCTTAACCCAGATACTCCCTTCTGTGTATTCCTGGTCTTTAGCAATAATTCTTTCAACCAATTGCCAATCAGAAAATGTTTGAATTCATCTGACGGGGAAGCTGCCACTTCAAGTTGTCCTGCCTTTCCAGACCAAACCAACATACATCTTATATGTACTGACTGATATCTCATGTCTCCCTAAAATATATTAATATAAAGCCGAGCTGCAGCCCGATCGCCTTGGGCACATGTTGTCAGGAGCTCCTGAGACTCTATCATGGGCAAGTCCTTAACCTTGGCAAAATAAACTTCCTAAATTGATTGAGACCTGTCTCAGATACTTTTGGTTTACAATTCTAAGTTTCATCTCATACTTAGCAAAGCTTTCCTGATGTCAAGACTATTCATAAATTTTCATGCGTCAAAATCTGTGTGGTCCTTCTACTTGCTTTTCAATAATGTATGTTGTCATACTGTTCCGTGAGTCACCTCTGGGTGGCGTCAGTCAGTTCTCTGGAATGCAAAAGTCTGAAAAATATCTCCTGACCAATCTGAGGTTTGGCAGTAGTGATGTTATCTATAGGAGCAATTGAGGAAGTTATGTCTTTCGACCTCTGGTTACATGACTCTGGAGCAGTAAGCAAGCGAGGGAACAATGGCTTAACTGTGCTTTACAGCTGAGCAGGATTCCCAACCCTCCCATAATTCCAAACTTGTGGCCTTTTGTTGGCTTTACAAAGGCAGTTTTGGTCCTTGAACAGTAGGGTATTTTTGACAAGGGGCTATTATCATCCTTGCTTCAAGGTTAAACTATAAACTGAATTCCTCTCATAGTTAGCTTGGCCTATGACCAGGCATAAGCAAGAGCAGTCAGCTGGTGAGGTTAGAAGCAAGATGGAGTCAGTTATGCTAGATTTCTCTCACTGTCATGACTTCGCAAAGGCGGTTTCAGCACAGAATATTTGGAAGATAAATATCTGTGGTACCTCTCTAGCACATAGCATTCTGAAATTTCTGTTGTGTCGTGATCCAAATAAATAAAAACATGAGTCAAGCAGAGTATGCTCAAGATGAGAGATTCCCTGATTCCCCCTCCTTAGGTCTGCCCAGTCTCTGCCAGCCCTCTGCTGCTCACTTCAGCCTTCGTTCCCCCCACCTCCTGAGGGCACAAACGCTCCCCACCGTTCTGTTCATCTTCTGCTCTCCTTGTCTCCTCTCTCTGTGTGATTTCACCTGAGTTGGGCACAACAGCCCTCTGTAAGCTATTTCAAAAAAACAGTCACTTTTCTGTATGCTTTTAAAGCCAGAAGTTTTGAAGTAGTTGTCAAACTTGGAGGAAAATAGGAAAAATATTTTAGTTATTTGTATTTTTTTTAAAATAATGACTTTGTAAACCAAAAATAATATGTCTTTTTTTTTTTTTTTCTTTTTTTTGAGATGGAATCTTGCTTTCTTGCCCAGGCTGGAATGCAGTGGTGCGATCTCTGCAACCTCTGGCTCCGGGTTCAAGGGATTCTCCTGCCTCAGCCTCTCAAGTAGCTGGGATTACAGGAATGCCCCACCATGCCTGGCTAATTTTTGTACTTTTAGTAGAGATGGAGTTTCTCCATGTTGGCCAGGCTGGTCTCGAAGTTCTGATCTCAAGTGATCTGCCTGCCTTAGCTTCCCAAAGTGCTGGGATTACAGGTGTGAGCCACTGTGCCCAGTCCCCAAAATAAAATTCTAAGCCCTCCGACTCTCAGCCAAGGGGATTCCAAAGTAAACCTGAGAAACTAGTTCAGGCCATGACGGGAAGTGGTGTTGTACATGTCTTATTATGCTCTCCTTTCTTTGGAATTCAGGCACAACTGACCAGCATTAACATTAAAACAGAGATTAGAAGACTGATAAAACATACTCTTTGTAGCCATAAGACACCAAATTGCAACCTGATTCTAGCACAGCATCACATGACAGATGGCAGGTCCTGAAAGAAACTGACACATTTTATCTCAAAATATTTTTTTTGACATATTCTGAAATGGCCCTGTAAAATTGTCTTTACATTCTCTACAGAATCTGCCTCCCTTTGCGGGTCTTTTCCTGACTCAGGAGAGATTATGGGTCTGGCACCTTCTTAGGTCTTATAACAGCCATTTAACATCTGTTCTCTCTGAAGCCTGCTACCAGGAGTCTTCATCTACATAATAAGAACCTTGGTCTCTACAACCCCTTATCTTAACCCAGACACTCTTTTCTACTGATTTCAGGTCTTTAGCTAGTAACTCTTGCAGCCAATTATCAATCAGACAAAGTTTGAATCCACCTATGACCTGGAACCCAGACCCTACCCCCACCTCTTTGAGCTGTCCCACCTTTCTGGATGGAACCAATGTATACCTGTACTGATTGATGTTTGCCTGAAATTTCTGTCCCCCTAAAAAGTATAAAATCAAGTTGTAACCCAACCACCATGGGCACATGTTCTTAGGACCTCTTGAGACTGTGTGTCTCAGGCCCTGGTCACTCATTATTTGGCTCAGAATAAACCTCTTTAAATATTTTACAGAATTTGACTCTTTTTGTTGACAACTTTATAGTATTCATAAAACTATATATGGTATTTTAAAAAACTGAACAATGTATAAAATTGCAAAGAATAATAATGCTAATGGAAAGACACTCAAACTCCTGCTTCCCAGAAATAGCTATTATTATCAATATTTGGTCTCTGCTACACGGATAAAAAGACAAATAAAACGACATTAGTTGAAAATGGGGAATTTTGCTGTAGACACTACTTTTAAAGAGAAAGCATTTGATTTTACTTAGATTTGACAGTAAAAGAATCTGAAGTTAAACTAAAGAAATTGCTGACCTTTAGATAAACACAAACGTAGACAACCACAGAGACACACTGAAATATACAAAGGGCACAGGAGCATACACACACATTCAGGAGAAACGAGTTCTCTGTTCCTTTAGAGTTAAGAAAAATGTTTAGAAAATCATAGAGGCTGAAGTCATTAGCTTTTTCTCTAACTCCATGTTTTAACTTTGGGTGATATTTGTTGACTCTCTGGCATGAAAAATGAAAAAAAAGTGGCCCAATTATTTTTTCTTTGTATTCTTCTCCCTATCAGCCCCAGGAAATCTTTTTTTTTAAAAGAAACACTTGGTTTTATGGCAGTTGATTAACAAATTTTATGACATATAAATCCTGAAAACTGAACTATCAGCTGAATTTAAAATACTGAAAATCTAGGAGTAAAGCAGATTAGATAACTACAATTGTGACACTTGAACTAATTAATCGGTTTTGTCTTCTCAACTCTGTTTTAAAGCTGAAATCTAAGAAGACATGAAGACAATCCATTGGCTTTGAAGATTCTATGCCTTCTGGTTCTGCTGCAGGAATAAAAAGAGCTTAATACAAGTGGAAAATTAAGATTTCTGTTATTTTATTTTTTAGAGACAGAGTTTTGCTCTTGTTGCCCAAGCTGGAGTGCAATGGTGAGATCATGGCTCACCGCAACCTCCTCCTCCCAGATTCAAGTGACTTTCCTGCCTCAGGCTCCCAAGTGGCTTGGATTACAGGCATGCAATACCATGCCCAGCTAATTTTGTATTTTTAGTAGAGACAGGGTTTCTCCATGCTGGTCAGGCTGGTCTCAAACTCCCGACCTCAGGTGATCCGCAAGTGCTGGGATTACAGGCGTGAGCCACCATGCCCGGCCAAGATTTCTGTTATACATGATAAAGATAACCTAAAGAATTCCATAGACCATTAAAAGTAGCTCCTGGGATCCAAGATGGCAGATTAGACACAACTCCAGTGCACAACACCCAACGAAAGAGACGCAGAAATCCAGAGATCTCCTAGCTCCAACCGAGGTACCAGGTACATTTCAACAGGTCTGGTCCGAGGGCGAGCAAAGCCCACTCAGGGCAGACCGAGGTGGGGAGGGGTGCTGTCTCACTCAGAAAGTGCATCTGACCGGCGAGTGGGAGGCTCGACCTCTGGTGCTCCAGTCCAGATACAGCGCTTCCCCCAAAGTCTCAGCAATACACAGAACAGGGGATCTTTGCCAGTCAAGCGGCGGGAATTACAAGTGCGGAGTTGAATAAGAGTCTGCAGACTGAGCTATCATCCCCTCCCCCGCAACCGGAGAGAGAGGGAGCTGTAAGCAGGAGCAGCTGGGCAGCCCCTACCCCATGACCGGAGAGAGAGAAAGCTGAAAGGGGGAGACTGCTGGGTGTGGCTGGGCGGGTCCCTAACTTCCCCCACAAACCCCACAGGGCTGAAGCTCTGACTCTAGTGGGTTGCGTAGCCAGTGCCACAGTCTCAGAGGAAACCTGAATGATCCTGTGCAGTGGAAGAAGGGCACAACCCACCACTAGAGGGGTGGGACTGGGCTACACGTTTTAACAAAAAACACAGGAAGTCTACGTAGCAACGGGATGGTGTTCTTGATAACCCAACAGCGCCTACAGGTCAATGGAAGAGGCGGCCCTAATCTCCCAGCATAAACAAAAAAGACACAGGAAGCTTCCCTAGTAACCTGAAGGAGTCCCTAGAAACCCAGTACCACCCCCACAGGTAGACAAGCAACCTCATCAAGCAGCTCTCTGACACCACAGCCAGGTAAATCCACAAAGATGGGAAAAAAACAGTGCAAAAAAGGTGAAACCACCAAAGACCAGAACACCTCTTCTCCTTCAAGGGATCACACCTCCTCGACAAAACAAGATCACAACTTGACTGAGAAGGAGTGCAAAGAATTGACGGAAACAGGATTCAGAAGGTGGATAATAACAAACTTCTCAGAGCTAATGGAACACATTCTAACTCAATGCAAAGAAACCAAAAACCTTGAAAAAAGGTTAGATGAAATGTTAACTAGAATAACCAGCTTAGAGAAGAACATAAATGACTTGATGGAGTTGAAGAACACAGCACGAGAACTACGTGAAGCAAACACAAGTTTTAATAGCCGAATCAATCAAGCAGAAGAAAGGATATCAGAGATTGAAGAACAACTCAATGAAGTAAAAAGAGAAAGCAATGCAAGAGAAAAAAGAGTGAAAAGAAATGAACAAGGCCTCCAAGAAATATGGGATTATGTGAAAAAACCTAATCTACGCTTGATCGGTGTACCTGAATATGACGGGGAGAATGAATCCAAGCTGGAAAACACACCCAGGATATTATCCAGGAGAACTTCCCAAGCCTAGCAAGACAGTCCAAATTTCAAATTCAAGAAATACAGAGAACTCCACAAAGATATTCCTCAAGAAGAGCAACCCCAAGGCACATAATTGTCAGATTCACGAGGGTCGAAATGAAGGAAAAAATGCTAAGGGCAGCCAGAGAGAAAGGTCAGGTCACCCACAGAGGGAAGCCAATCAGACTAACAGCAGATCTCTCGGCAGAAACTCTACAAGCCAGAAGAGAGTGGGGGCCAATATTCAACATCCTTAAAGAAAAGAACTTTCAACCCAGAATCTCATATCCAGCCAAACTAAGCTTCATAAGTGAAGGAGAAATAAAATCCTTTACGGGCAAGCAGTTATTGAGAGATTTTGTCACCACCAGACCTGCCCTACAAGAGCTCCTGAAAGAAACGCTAATCATGGAAAGGAACAAGTACCAGTCACTGCAAAAGCAAAGCAGTTGGCAAAGACCAAAAATGCAATGAAGAAAATAAATCAACTAATGAGAAAGAAAACCAGTCAGTAACAAAATGGCAGGATCAAATTAGCACATAACAATATTAACATTGAATGTAAATAGCCTAAACGCCCCAATCAAAAGACACAGACTGGCAAAAAAATTTTTGCAATCTACCCATCTGACAAAGGGCTAATATCCGGAATCTGCAAAGAACTAAAATAGATATACAAGAAAAAAACAAACAACCCCATTCAAAAGTGGGCAAAGGATATGAACAGACACTTTTCAAAAGAGGACATATATGAGGCCAACAAACATGAAAAAATGCTCATCATTACTGGTCATTAGAGAAATGCAAATCAAAACCACACTGAGATATCATCTCATGCCAGTTAGAATGGCGATCATTAAAAACTTGGGAGACAACAGATGCTGGAGAGGATGTGGAGAATTAGGAACACTCTTACACCAGTTGGTGGGAGTATAAATTAGTTCAACCATTGTGGAAGACAGTGTGGCGATTTCTCAAGGATCTAGAAATAGAAATTCCATTTGACCCAGCAATCCCACTATTGGGTATATACCCAAAGAACTATAAATCATTCTACTATAAAGACACATGCACATGTATGTTCACTGCAGCCCTGTTAACAATAGCAAAGACCTGGAACCAACCCAAATGCCCATTAGTGATAGACTAGACAAAGAAAATGTGGTATATATATACCATGGAATACTACGCAGCCATAAAAAATGATGAGTTCGTGTCCTTTGTAGGGACTTGGATGAATCTGGAAACCATCATTCTCAGCAAACTGACCCAAGAACAGAAAGCCAAGCACCGTATGTTCTCACTCACAGGTGGGTGTTGAACAATGAGAACAGGTGGACTCAGGGAGAGGAGCATCACACACAGGGGACAGCTGGGGGGGTAGGGGAGAGACAATGGGGGGTGGGGAGGGAGGAGAGGGTGTGGAGGGATAACATGGGGAGAAATGCCAGATATAGTATGCACCTAAAGTAAAATAAATAAATTATTAAAAAAAAAAAAAAGAATTCCTTAGAGTTCAAATTATTGTCAGTGTTCCCAAATGGTATTTTTCATCTGTGTTTGAGGGAAGGAGAAATATCAACCTTACTAATAACTAAGATAACTAAGACAACTAATTTGAGTGTAATTTCCTGAAATATATTAATGGACTTTTTTTTTTTTTTTTTTTTTTTTTTGAGACAGTGTCTCGCTCTGTCACCAGGCTGGAGTGTAGTGGCATGATCTCGGCTTACTGCAACCTCCGTGTCCTGGGTTCAAGCGGTTCTCCTGTGTCCATCTCCCAAAGAGCTGGGACACCATCCCCAGCTAATTTCTATATTTTTAGTACAGTGGGGGCTTCACCATGTTGGCCAGGATGGTCTTGATCTCCTGACCTTGTGATCCGCCCACCTTGGCCTCCTAAAGTGTTGGGATTACAGGCATAAGCCACCATGCCCAGCTCATTTTAGTTTTTGAAGTAGCCAGGGGATCTGGATCTAAAATCTGGACATTCTTTTACTCTCTGTGGAAAAGACACTGTAAGTAGTTGTAGCGCGATTAGGTGATGATGATGGCTGATCACACTTCCCTTTCTAAGCACACAGTCTATGAAATCAGCAATTAAAAAGAGATCATGGTTGTTGTAAGTCAATCCTCCTACTCTGTGGAATTAATCTTTCCAATAGAATAAAAGGTTGCATCTCTTTCTTCCTCCCTCTCTTTTTTCCTTTCTTCCTTTCTCCCTCCCCTCTTTTCTTCTTTCCTTCCTCCCTCCCTCCCCTTCCTCCCTCCTTCCTTTTTTTCTTTCTTTTTCCCTCCCCTCTCCTCCACTCTCTTTCCTTCCTTTTTTCCTTTCTCCCTCTCCCTCTCCCCTACTGCATCATGCACTCATTTATTTATTCAACGAATATTGATTGAGCATCTCCTAGTGCCAGCCCTTTACCCTCTATCCTAGAGGATACAATGGTAAATGTATTAGTTATTCTGTGCTGGGTAACAAGCCACTCCAATATTAAGTGTATAAACTTAGTTTGAAATGGCAATAATATTGCTTGACTCAAGATTCTGTGGGTTAGCTGAATAATTCTTCTGCTGGCCTCATCTAGGCTTGCTCATCTGAATGCATTCTGCCAGAGGGTCAACTGGGCTGGAAGTCTTGATATAGCTCACTTGTATATGAGTCTGTTGGTGCTGGGTATTGGTGGGGTGCCTCAGTTCTCCACCAGGTGGGAGTTAGGTTAGACTAGCTCCCTGAGACGGCAGGAACTAGGACTCTGCTGTTGGATAGGAGTGGCAGATCACATTGCAGAGGGACGTGTATACCAGGATGACAGGAATCTGGGGCAATGTGGCAGTATTTTGCATTTCACCATAGCAAATGAGATGGATGGGGTTCCTACCCTCATGTAGCTTGCAGTCTAGTAACAACAATTAGCAATGACAGTTCACACTTGCAGAGTTCTCACAATACAATATACCAGGCACCATCCTAAATGATTTACAAGCATTAAGATATTTCATCTCCCAGCAATCTCATAACATCATAGTATAAGCCCTATCATAATATGAGCCACAGGTAACCTGCCTTATTCCAGGATTGTTAGGGGCTCTTCTCCATGGAAGGGATGATAAAAGAAGCATCAAGGGAAAAAGGGAAGGGTGGAGAGAAGAAAAAGAGTGCCATGGGAAAAGTCACTGAAAGGTAAGATTTTATCTGAGAATTGCCACTGTCTACAGTCAAGTGAAATGAAGACCAAGTAAAGAAAGTTGCCAAGTGGGGCAACAGAAAAGGGCATTCAGCCCATCCCGAGACAATTACTCAGAGATTTTGAAAATAAAGTTTATCGCTTAAAACTCCATGAACAAAATTAGATAGGCAGATACCAAATGGGAAAAATTATTAACAACATAAATTGGTTCGACCATGTATTCATTCAACTACTGAGCACCTACTAGATTCTGCAGTTCCAGACCCTTTTCTAAGCACCTACCTAAAGATATACCCCAACAGAAACCTACTCAGGGGAGTATTCTCTAACATGGGTTTGAAGTTGATTCATTTTTCACCATATTTTTCTCTTAGCAGCCTATCTTGATAACGATCATCAGTCTGATAGGTCTAGCTCATTCTTTTTGAATGGATATACACCACTGTTCATTTAAATCTCAATGGATTTTAGGTTGTTTATAATTTTACCCTATTGCAACCACTGCTACCAAGGGCACCTCAGTTATTGCTTCTGGGCACATGGAGAAGTATTTCTATAATCTACAAGCAAGATTATTGCAACAAATGGTATGTGCATTCTAAACATTTTAGTAGCTACTGCTATGACACCTTCCAATAAGGCTAAACCAATTCGAATCTTATGAGCATATTATGAGAGTATCTACCCCTTTGCAAATCATTAAATTAACAATCTGAGGGGCAGAAAACAGAAACAACAACCCACAAACCAACAACGCAACAATGAAAACAACAAAAATCACAATTGTCACAATCGGGTTAGTTGGAATTTTAATTGTCCTAATTTCCAGAGCAGTCCTTACCAGTTTTCAAGTGGCCACATTTATGAGACACCACTCATATTTCAGTAGTAATTTGCTTCAGGAAATTGCCCTGTTTTTTTAAGTTTGTGGATAAATTGAGGGTTAAATTGTTTCCAAATGAAGTTTAAGGTTTACAGTGAAATGTATGGCTCCAAAGGATATCCAAGGAGCAGCTCAGAACAGTTTCTTTTTTATTTGAGACAGAGTCTTGCTCTGTCACCAGGCTGGAGTGCAGTGGTACAATCTCGTCTCACTGCAACCTCTGCCTCCTGGGTTCAAGCGATTCTTCTGCCTCAGCCTGCCGAGTAGCTGGGACCACAGGTGCTTGCCACCATACCTGGCTAATTTCTTTTATTTTTTATTTTTAGTAGAGATGGGGTTCCACCATGGCCAGGATCGTCTCGATCTCCTGACCTCGTGATCTGCCTGACTCGGCCTCCCAAAGTGCTGGGATTACAGGCGTGAGCCACCGCGTCCAGCCAGATCAATTTCAAATAACTTACAAGGCTCCTATCAGAGTAACAGCATAGATGAACAGCGGATCCATGATTTGTCAAGGGCTTATTCATTACAAAGTTATTTTTGGAGTAATAATACAAATAGGCAGGCCACCTTTCCTTCTGAGCGAAATAAACGTGATAATGTTCTCTACAAGAAAAGATGTCAATATCCATGTTGATAAATAAATGTATCCTTTATCATTTCAGAAGTTGTTTATGGAAAGAATGACTCAGTAGGAAACGCAGACGAGAAACCACAGGAAATCTGAACTGGGCTTTTGACTGGAGCGGGTTAAATAAAAGCCATTATGTTTAACTTTATACCTAGACTTTTGTATTCTAAATTTAATCATATCGATGTCATAAGTGGCATAATTTTATTACACATAAAATTGATGAATACAATGTCTTTTTTTTTTTCCTCATTAAAAATTCCTCCAAATTGGGCTGAAATGTTTCTAAATGCTGACTGGAACATGTGGTGAAGTTGTGGGTGGGGTAGAAAATATCCTTGGTAAATTATTAGGTCCTTCTTGTTATGAAATTTCATATTATCTTACTAACAGGGAATGCTGACACCTCTCTCTGAAGATTCACATTTATAGTAGAAAGGTATTTTCTGTGGTGGTTTGGGGATGTGATTATTAGTAAATTGAATTTAGGAAAACAATCATGTAGTATATCCATATAAAGCCTTAATTTCTTGTACCAAGCTAGCCAATCCACACACAAAAAATCTATTGATGCTACCTATTGAAAGCACATCAGTTAATCCAGTCCTCCCAATGTCTACTGCTAGTCCAAGGCACCTCAGTGATGTCTTGCCTGGAGCCCTGCAGAGGCTTCCAATGGGTCTTGGGGAATCCCCTCTAGCTCTGGGGTGGACATGGTTTGGTACCTTCCAGCAACCAACACCCAAGTCCTACTTGATAAAAACACCCAAAGACTCAAGGGAAAGTGACCCCTTCTCCAATCCAGGGATAGATTTTGGCTCCTCTAAGCCAGTTAGGGCAGCCCCATTTTCCTTGCAGTGGCTGGTTTGGAAGAAGATAATGAACTACAGAGTGGGATATAAACCCACAAATCTTAATAAGTTATGTCTCTGCTTAAAAACCTCTCAATGGCTTCCTGAGTCTTTTAGAATAAAAGTGTTAATAAGGTCCTTTGTCATCTGTCACAGTGCTCTAGCTTTTCCTTAAAGCATCCTCCCCGTGTCTGGGCTCCGGCACAGAGGTCTTCCCTGAGTTGCCGGAAGCTCTGATAGTGGTTGTTCCAAGAGCCTACACACCAAATGATCGTTTTGTTCCACAGACTATAGCAAGTGTTGAAATAATAACAATAACAATGATAATAACAGTGTCACTTTGCTTCAATCTTCTTTCCACTTTCTTTGTTCATACTACTCTTTCAGCTCCTCGGTAAAATCTTCCTGTGCTCCTTCCTGTGAGACATGGAAAGCTTCCCTTTTATAGGTTCTCAAAACACCCTGTATTTTCTAATAACCCTTACGTATTAGTCCTTTTTCACACTGCTATAAAGAACTGCATGAGACTGGGTAATTTATAAAGGAAAGAGGTTTAATTGACTCATACTTCCTCACGGCTAGGGAGGCCTCAGGAAACATACAATCATGGCAGAAGGGGAAGCAAGTACCTTCTTCACATGGCAGCAGGAGAGACAGAGCCCAGGGGAAACTGCCACCTTTAAACTGTCTGATGCTGAGAACTGCTTCACTATCAGGAGTACAGCATAGGGGAAACTGCACCCATGATCCAATCACCTCCCACCAGGTTCCCCTTGACATGTGGGGATCACAATTTGTGAAGAGATATGGGTGGAGTCACAGAGCTAAACAATATCACCTTACCACTGTTTTGCAGAATTTCCTTGTTTTTGATGACCTTGACAGTTTTGAGGCATACTGGTTATTTTGTAGAATGTTCCTTTATTGGGATTTATTTGATGATTTTTCTCATAAAACTGGGGTTGTGAGTTTTGGGGACAAAGACTTTACAGAGGTAAAATGTCCTTCTTATCACATTCTATCAAGCGTGCCCGCAATGAACAGACCTGGGTTGCCTGGCCAGGGTCATGTTTGTCATGTTATTCCACTTCAAACTTACCCTTGTAGGCCTGGAGCTGTGACTTGCACCTGTAGTCTTAGCCCATCTGGAGGCAATAGCAGGAAGACTGCTTGAGGCCAGTAGATGGAGACCAGCCTGGGCAACATAGTGAGACCTTGTCTCTACAAAGATAAAAATTAGCCAGGCTTGGTGGTATGCATCTGCAGTCCTAGCTACTCAGGAGAGTGAGGTGGGAGGATCACTTGGACACAGGAGGTGAAGCTATAGTGAGGCATGATCATGCCAGTGCACTCCAGCCTGGGTGACAGAACAAGACCTTGTCTCAAAAATCAATCAATCAATCAATCAAGTTACTCTTTTGTCCCCTCTCTGGAAGAAAGTCACGGCATGCAGCCCACATCTAAGCAGGAGGGAGTTATGCTCCTCCCGCAGTGCAGTTTTCAGGAAGCTTGGGCAGAGCTGTCAGGGTCTATGAGTCAGGGTCCCCCATCAGAGGAGTCCTGCATCCCCCAGGAATGGGCCTGGCTCAACGTTTCTTTCATGCTCAGTCACTGGCTGGGAGCAGCTTATGGCAAGCATGGCCTTGCTGCAAATGTGGCAGTGGCTTTCAGGATTCAGCAGCTGGGGCTGTGGGCTGTTACGCTCCCTGCAGTCAGAGACCTGCAAGACATCTTCCCATGGAGGCCTGGGAAATGGGCAGCTGCATGTAGCAATCCTACTGATAGTCCAAGCTCAGGTCCCAGCCAACCACTAGCATCAACTACTGGTCACACGAGAGGTGGGGCCTGCAGCCTTCCAGCCCTGGAGTAAGGACATGCCCTTTCTGCTTTGCCCTACACAAATCTCCCGATGCAGGGCAGGCAGTCCCAAACTGGTGCTTAGCCTGGGAGGGTCCTGAGCTTCACTCAGGAAAGAATATGAGAGTGAGCTGGTGGTGGAAGAAAACAGCCTTACTGAGGTAGCAGTGTTATAGCTCTGTGGCTGGTCCTCCAGAGCAGGGCTACCATAGGCAGTGTGCTGAGAGTAGAAGCTCAGGGGCAGGTCTGCAGTCACACTGATACCCATGGATATGGTTTGGCTGTGTCCCCACTCATATCTCATCTTGAATTCCCACGTGTTGTGGGAGGGATCTGGTGGGAGGTAACTGAATCACGGGGGCAGGTTTTTCCTACGTTGTTCTCATGATAGTAAGTCTCACTAGATTTACAGTTATTTTAAGTGGGAGTTTTCCTGCACAAGCTCTTTGTTTCCTGCCATCCATGTAAGATGTGACTTGCATCTCCTCGCCTTCCACCATGATTGTGAGGCTTCTCCAGCAACATGGAACTGTAAGTCCAATTAAACCTCTTTCTTTTGTAAATTGCCCAGTCTGTGTATGGCTTTATCAGCAGCATGAAAACAAACTAATACACTCACTTTTAATTACATGCAAACTAAAAGAAGGATTATGCAGAAATCTTAAGACAAAGGGTAACTCTGGGTCATCAGGTCATTGTCATGGAAAGAGGCAGTAACTTCCGGGTGTTGCCATGACTATGATAAACTGACATGAAACACTAGTAGGTGTATCTCATAAAACGGTACTTCCGCCCAGTCCCTGTTTAGCTAGTCCTCATTTGGTCCGGTGTCCAAGCCTCACCTCAAGAGTTGAGTCCTCACCCCATTGGAGGGATCAAGCATCGTTTATGCTGCCTAGTTTTGGGTGCTGTGTTACAAAGCACAGGTAACTGGGACACTGCTTTGCTCCCAAGAGACCCGCCTGTCCCTTCATGGAAACGCCCTATTTTGCTTAGACTGGGTGTGGTGGCATTTGTGGTGCCGACCCAAGCATGCTGAAGACCCTCCTTGGCCTGTGGATTAGGCAGACACTGGAGCCACTGGTGAGAAATGCTGAAAAGATTCTGCTTCGATGGCGGCAAAAACTAAGCAATCACCAGGGATTCTTCCAACCCCGGGGCTGGGTCGTCCTGGCTCCAGGCCATGGGCACTTCTTCTCATTGGTCAAGGAAATTTATAACTCATTCTCACCTTCGAAAGTGCTTTTCTGGGAAGGGATTGTGCCACTGCATAGAAAGAAGAGCCCCAGCACACCTGAACAAGCCTTTGTCTCACCTGGCTCTATTACAGGCATCCTGTCACCTAGCCAGCGACTATTAGTACCGTCTGAGCTACTCAAATAGAAATGGTAAGACCAATACTCTGATACAAAGAAACTTCTGGCAAGGACATTAGAACGAGTATTTTCAGCTTATATAAAGAAATGGAAGCATGATTTTAAGCAAACAAGATTTGCTGATCGCTAATGCATTCCAGACTGTTTATTCACCACCTTTCAGAAAATTAGAATTTCTGTTTAAACAAAAGATTTTCTTCTCATAATCTATTTATGGCTGACATTGTAAAAGTCATTTTATTATGCGAATCAAAGTATGAGAAGTGGAAAACGAAGGTCAAGGCCGACTGGATGATGAGGGTCACAGGTGGGAGAGGAGCAGTTACTGGATTTTGTTTTCCGGTTTATGCAAGCCCCCCCCCGGGAGGCAGTGAAGGGAGAGGAGTAAGAGCAGAAGGGGAGGAGGGAGGGCTGGGGAGAGGAGGGCAGTGCTGAGACCCGCTCAGCATCGATTCCTGTTCTTCCGAAAGGAATTCCAGTTTCAGTCCGGAATCTCCCCAGGCTCAAAGCAATCCACCCCTCAGGAGAAGCTGCTCCAGTCCCTGGCTCTAGGATGCGTCTGTCTCCTCCACTGGCATTGAGAGACAAGTATGTGGTGTGCATTAATGTAAATGCTAGAGTAACACAGCTTGGGTTAAACTCATAGCCTTTCTATTTACATGCTGTGCGACCTCAAGCAAGTAACCTCACCTCTCTGGGCCATAGTTTCCTTGGCTGTAAAGTGTGTGGATGATAATTACAGACACTTCATAGGGCTGTAAGAGGACTGAATTCATACTATAAAGTGCTTAGGATGATACTGGGTACAGAGCATTTTGTTATATAAAAATCTCAGTCTCATTGTCTTTACCAGTATTTGGTTCAGAAACCGAAATGTGGCTGTCTCCAGCTAAATCTCCCCTTCAGACTTCTGGCTTTGTGACGAAAACACCTCCCTACTGGTGTGACCCAGAGTCAAGGGGGTCCCTGCTACCCGCTACTGAAGCCTTCCTCCCGGAGGCCTTCCACAGCAAGTTACTCCCTCTACTGCTGGCTATGATTTTTCAGCAGTTAGCCTGCACACTTGGGAATTTTTGTGACACAAGAAAATGAAACCTACAACTTACTCACAAACACAACATTCTATGCACGCTAAATGCACCTGTTAATGACATTGACATAATGGTATCTTTTGTAGATATTGATTCGAACGCCTTGGGCTTTGGAATTTCACTTTGTTATCAATACCATCTCCTTCCCCACAAAGGTCTCTAGTAAGTGTACAGGTCCTGAGAAGTTTGTAGGCCCCTAGCGTTGAGCCATTTACACCTACTGAGTAAAGGGGTTCCTTCTTGGATGTCCCACAGACTCCATCCTGCAGCGGGGCGCCCAGGCTGCCACCTCCTACAGCCGTGATTTTGAGAAAGAAACACACCCTGCTACCGACGCTGGGCAAAGCACTCTGCTGGGCTGGCCTGCCTCGGCCACGCAGCCACCTTCAAATGAGGTTTGTGGGGGCTGTCATGTGACCTGAATAAGTCACATAGCTTTTTGCCAGCGTCACATGGGAGACAGCCCTAGTTCAGCTTTTCCATTAGCCAAGGTGATTTCTCAGCTGTATGGAGTCAGGCTTTTGCTGCAATGATGTCCTGTCCCTAAAACAACCAGACATGAAACGGAGGCGCCTCCGACAAGCAGCACTGGCTGGGCACAGCCCCTCGGCCCTACCATGTGCTCCTGGCTGGGATGTTCGGCTCCAGTGCCTCAGGCAGGGACCCAGGATGAGGCGAGCTCTGTCATCTCCGCTCACATCCCTTTGGCCCAACTACGTCACAAGGCCACGCCCCCGGCAAGAGTGTGCGGCTGACGCTCCGCCCACTGTGCTCCTGTCCACCCAACAGGGGAGCCAGACCTGGCACGTGAATGCAACCAGCACGCTGCCTGCTGTTGAGCCTGATGACCATGACTTGGACTGCCCACCTGGCTCAGGGATGCCATCCCCTTGGCCGGGCTGCCATAGGGCAGAATGCAATTGACAGACTCACCATTAGAATACGAATCTCTCTAGAGTCATCCTGGGACCCCTGGGAAGCGGTGTGGGGACCTTGCAAGCATCCCTCTCCCAGGACCCCTGCAGCTCTGTCACCATGGAGGAATGGCGGGAAACGTGGGACACGGCTGTTCTGCCTGTTGGGGAATTAAGAAAACAGAAGACAAAACTGATTACAGAGTTTACATGTGAATGTATGTGTGTGTTAAAAGATGCAAACGATAAAGCAATATACAAAATAAAATGAAACCAGCTTTCTCCCTGCCTCCCTGTAGGCAGATGCTGTGATGCCATCCTTCAGTGCTGATTTACCTGCACGCCTTCTTTCTACTTGAAAAAGTGGACTGCAAACAAAAGAGGAAGGGGCATGGAGGGAGGAGGGAGGAGGGGGCCAGGGAGCAGCTCACTCAGGCCTGGCCAGCACCTTGGCCTCCCTGTGCGCAGTCCCCTGTGATCCAGGCCCAGCCACCCCAGCGGGTCCCTAAGCCTCTGGCTGTGGGCTAGTTCCCTCTTCCCAGGCTGGTGCTGACCTCCTGGAGCTTCTGGAATCACAAAGAGACGAAGGTTTCTAAAACTCTACCAAGGGCCAGACGTGGTGGCTCACGTCTGTAATCCCATTAATTTGGAAGGACGAGGAGGGCAGATCACTTGTGGTCTGGAGTTCGAGACCAGCCTGGCCAACATGGTGAAACCCCATCTCTACTAAAAATACAAAATGAGCTGGGTGTCGTGGTGCATGCCTGTAAACCCAGCCACTCAGGAGGCTGAGGCAGGAGAATCACCTGAACCCAGGAGGTGGAAGTTCCAGTGAGATTTCACTATTGCATTCAGCCTGGGTGACAAGAGCAAAACTGTCTCAAAAACAAACAAACAAACTATATATAAAATATAAAAAATATAACAAAATATAAAAAAATATAAAATATAATATAAAATATAATAAAAAAATATAAAATATAAAAATATAAAATATAATATAAAATATAAAATATAACAAAATATAAAAAAATATTTATATATTTATATAAATAAATAAAAATCTACCGAGATTCCTTATGTGGACATGCAATTTGATACCACATGTGAGGGGATGGCTGTGCTTGCTATGTGTGGCCTCGCTTTAGTGAGGACGGAGCCCCTGTCCCTTCTCGCTGGTTTCAGGGGCCCAGTGGCTGTCCAGGGCCTGGTGCAGCTCTATCATCCTGTAATAGACAAGTGCAGAGCACCTTCTTTCCCAGGCTTGTGCCCTCACCGGTCACAGGGCCGAGGAGCGGGGAGGACAGTGATCTGTGCAGGATGGCTCAGGTCCCAGAGGCCTTCACTCCAGGCCCAGGGGACAGGCTGCTCAAAGTGTGGCTCTGTCACCCAGCTGATCCTCTGTCCTCTCCCTTATCTTCAAGACCAAGGTTCTTAGCCAGGTCTCAGTATTCTGAGGGTCTCTCCCTCGATGAACTTGGACCATGAAAATGATAAACCCTTGAGCTGTTCTGACTCACCCACCCTCTGCTCTCTCATCTTCCAAGGAGGATCTGGCTTGGACTGACTGTTTCAGGGTATGCTTTCATGAAGTAGACTCTGAGGTGAGTCAGAGAGTGAGAAGGGCTGCAGGTGCCTGAACACAGACACACCTGGGAAAGTGAGACCTTCAGGGAGGCTCAGGGAAAGACCCTATTGCTGGGCCCCTGTGGCCTCTTCACAGCAGCGGAAAACCGAAATAAAGACATGTGCAGTGTTTCTCAGACCGCAACGCCATGCCAGCACTGCCTCGCATGGGTCCCAGCCCTGCACACCCTCTGCTGCTAGTATGGATGGGGCAGGAGTGCCCTGGGAGAAGGGACGCTGCGCAAAGCTGGGGGTGGGGGAACTGCTGATCGAACAAGAGGAGAAAAACTCATTATCTAGCCTCGAGGAGCAGATATAACAGCACAGGAAGCTGGGCTCTGCCAACTACAAATTATGTGACGCTGTACTAAGAGTTCTCCAGGCTGAAAGCACGGGGTGGTACTCCCAGTCACTGGCACAAAGCTCCCCGTTGACTGTTGCGGCACTGTAGGGTCCCGCATTCATTTCCCAGGGCCACTGCAATAAAATACCTCAGCCTGAGGGGCTTAAACAGCAGACATTTGCCCTCTCACAGTTCTGGAGTGGAGAAGTCCAAAATCAAGGTGTTTGCAAATCCGTGCTCCTGGGAGGACTCTTCCTGCCCCCGCAGCTCCTGCTGGTTCCTGGTGATGCTTGATCCTTGATGTTCCCTGGCTCCCAGCTGCGTCACTCCACGCTCTGCCTCCATTATCACGTGGCCTTTTCCCCGGGTGTTTCCTATCTGTGAAAATTACCTTCTTAGAGAATCCTAGTCATTAGATTTAGTGCACACCCTAATTCAGTATGACCTAATCTCCACTTGATTACATGTGCAAAGAACCTGTTTCCAAATAAGATCACATTCACAGACAGCGGGGGTTAGGACTTCCATACACTTTTTTTGGGTAACCTTCCCATGTCCCCTGCCTTTATTACTTCTGTAAACTCTGCCCTGACATCTGACCACCAGCAGCTGCGCTTCTTTGCTCGAGCGCTTTCTGCTGCTGCTGGAATTCACGCTATCACCCGTTCCAGGGAATTAGCACCACCACTTCTCCACTCCAGGATCCCCAGCCATGACTGACAGGTGTTGGTATATAAATCCTCAAGGCCCCTTTGGGTGGGAGGACAAAAAAAAAAAAAAAACATCGAATTTTCAACATTTGCTCATATTTGGCAACAAGATAAAAGTGGGACGTGGACTGTTTAGCTTGTCAGAGGATCTGGGTGGAATGCCAGTTCTGCCTCTTAACAGCTGTGCGACCTTGGGAAAGTTCATTCATTCATTCAACAAATAAATATTGGTAGCGTGTGCCAGGCAATATCCAGGATATGATGGAGTAATTGATGAGCAAAAGCAAACAGCTCATGCCTTCTTGGTGCTTATAGGCTAGAGAGAGAGAAAGACAAAGAGTCACACAGATACACATACCACGATGTTAGAAGCTCTGAAAAGAACAACGTGGTATGAAAGAAGAAACCAGAGCACCAGGCCAGGTGTGCAAGATTTGAGCAGAGCTCTCTGAGGACGTGATGTCTGGGCGGAGATGGATGTACCTGGAGGTGTTCGCCAAGTGAGGGAGCCGTGCGGCGGGACGATGGCATTTCCGCCAAAAGCAATGGCACAGGCAAAGGTCCTGGGGTGGGAGGGAGGCCAGCACATCTCAGAAACCGCTCGAGGAGCATTATTTACTCTTCTGTTGAGAAATGAAAGAACATACACAAAATCCCCAACTTTCAGGTTATCGGGAAAATCGAATCAAATACGGCATAGGAAAGTGCCTACGAAATATCCTTCCTTCCAGCCTTGGGAAAACCTCACAGGGGTCTGAAGCTTCTCATCCTGGGAGCGGGGCGGGGTGAGTGGGAATTTATACCGTCCCCAAAAGCGATTACTTCATGCTGCCTCTTTATTTGCATGCAGGTCATGTGCCTCTTAGGTATCATTTCCTGGGGCATTGTTTGCTTTAGTTTTGAGAATTAGGAGTAAATTATGCAGGCTTCCTGCCAGACCTTCTAGCAAAGTTGTCCTCTGGGTTTGGGGACTTGCCCGAATCCTGGGGCTTTACTTACACAACGCTGCCCTCTGCTGGCCACTGATGAAGGTCTGGACATGGCTCTTGAGCAGGGCAGGACACAGTACCATGTGGGTAGCCTTTATCCCGGCTTTTGCTCTGTTTCCGGGTGGAGATGGGGCCACCACTCACAATGAACAATGTACTTCCCCTTCCTCCCTTCTCCATTCTTCCTTTCAGTCAATAAATGAGTGCTTAAGCCCCACCCTAAGCATGGCATGTTCATAATCTGACTGCAATCTGCACACAAACTCGGAGGTAATTATTGCTATCCCCTTCTCTGAAATGAGAGTCAGGAGGCTTGCAGTGGTCAGATGACTTTTCCAAGATCATGAGGAGTGAAGCGGGAAAACAGGGCTGGCTTCAGGTGCCTGTGACCTAGGCACAGGGCCCTGTGCTCAGTTTAATGCTCTGCCATTGCCATCTTGAAATTCTTAATAGTTTTTGAACACAATACCTTGCATTTCTTGGCCAGGGGTGGTGGCTTGCGCCTGTAATCCCAGCACTTTGGGAGGCCAAAGCGGGCAGATCACGAGGACAGGAAATTGAGACCAGCCTGGCCAACATGGTGAAACCCCCATCTCTACTAAAATACAAAAATTAGCTGGGCGTGGTGGCAGGTGCCTGTAATTCCCAGCTACTGGGGAGGCTGAGGCAGGAGAATCGTTTGAACCCAGGAGGTGGAGGTTGCGCGATTGCGCCACTGCCTTCTGGCCTGGGCTACAGCGTGAGACTCGGTCTCAAAACAAACAGACAAATAAACAAATAAGCAAACAAACCAACCAACCCTGCATTTCCATTTTGCACTGAGCCCAGCAAATTATGTGTCTGCTCTGCTGTTAGAGCAGTGGGTTCCAGGCAGACCTCCCTCACTCCAACCCCAGTGCTTTACTACCTCCTCTGGGCTCTTTCTAGAAGGCACACCTGGCACCTCAACGTTTAACTCCCAAGATGGCGCTCCATTACCTAGGATAATGCAGCTTATTTTTTAACGCAGGGATTCTCAAGCTGGCTGGGCACCCAGGGGACGGAGGGCTTTGGAAAAGTACTAATGTGGGCATGTTGCCCAGAATGATGTGGGTGGGGCCCTGGCATTGCTGTGTGTCAAAGCTTTCCAGGTGATTCTAATGAGTAGATAGACTACAGCACTATTGGTGTAGGGCCTGGCATTGTTCCTGACATTCATTGGGTGTTTAATAAATGTTTTCCAACTTTTTAGAGCAACGAATTGACTGGAAGGTTCATGCTGAGAATTAAACTGAGTCGTGAACAAGAAGACTTAACTTTGGGTTCCATGTTTGCATCAGACTAGGAGCTGAGAGTTTGCCAGGGAACTGGGGAAGCTACCTGAGGCTGGTTGGAGAGGGAGAGAGAGTGGGAAAGACTTGGAAATTAGGTGCACCTTCCTGAATATTTGGATCTTGGTAAGGCTTAAATTTACTTTGCCTGGAAATAGCACCTGATCCCACTGAGTTAACTCTTCTGCCCCATCCTCAACTCCAGTTCTTTGATGAGTGCATTAATCCCATGTCTGGTCTCAGTGTAGGGCGCTGACCCAGGCCTGGCCAATCAGATTATTCCATTCCTCTCAGCTGGCTTCTGTGCTTGGCTCAGAGATAAGCGTATACCCCAGACCACACCTATGATACAAAACCTTGGGACACTGGCAGGAACTTTGCCCCAGAGAAGCTGTTCTCCAGGGGTTGGGGCCTGAGGGGTTTCAATGCAACTGGAACTGCTTGTGGCCATCTTGAGGGACTATGTTAACTTCTCTCCCCGGGTCCACAAGGGGCGTGGTTTCAAAGGCAAGAACTTCCCAGCGCCATGCCTCTATTCACCTCCCCATCTGGGAACCTAGAGTTCTTTGTCTAACTTTCCCTCGCGTGGGCTAGCTAAAATTTCAGGTGTGCTCCTTTGTTTAAAACGACCGCCAAAAGCCCTGGAAGGAGGGGCTCTGCTGTGGGCCCAAGCAACCAATCTAGGATCAGAGTCAACGATCAATCACTCCAGAGAAAGTTTGAAAGAACTCCTCTCACTGGACAAGATCATGAATGGGGCGGGAATAACTTCAAAATTAAAACTCCACTGCACCTTACCTGCGGGGATTTCCCTCTCTGGGATCCCCTCCCACAACAGCGTGGGAGCTGCTCTCTCTACTTCTCTTTCTCTCTCTCTGCCTAATAAATCGCTCTCTGAAAAACTCTTTGGGTCTGTGATATTTAGACAAACGGTAAGCCCACTGCACCTCCAGGCCCTCTTCCCCCATTCCTGGGGGAGGGGAGCCCAAGAACCTGGGACACCCAGTTACAATCTTACCATGGTGGCAAAGGCATCATACAGGACGGTGGAGTTGACTGGTAGCAGCCATTCCTGATGAATTTGACCAGCTGGATTCAGCAATATTCTGAATTTACCCCGAACTCCTGCTTCCAAGTGTCAAGAAATGCCGTTTCTTGCTTCAGTACCTTGCGGTAGATTACTGGTCACTTGCAGCTGAAAGCAAGCAATAAGGAATGTAAATATCCCGAACAAAATTCCCTGTCCCTTGGTTCCTTAATCACCCTACAGGGGATTTGCGGGGAGCTGAATATTCAGTCCGGAGTGAGAGATGCATTCAGGGAACAAACGGGGCTGGTACCTGCGTCAAAGTCTTGCCTTGAGCCAAGATGGCAACCCGACATCTTTCTCCCCCTCGGTGTAACTGTAGACCTTTGATACTGACTCTATGGGATCCATTTTTTTTTCTTTTTGTCTGACCACAGCTTTCCAGGATATGCATCTATCTAATAGTCAAATGTCTGCTGAGTATCTACTTTGTGCGGGCACTGTGCTGGTACAGAACTTGTGAAGATAACTGTGTTTCCAGGTCAGCCCAGAAAAGCCAGTGCAGTCCATTAGACAATTTTCAGAATCGTAGCTGCAGATGATGGAAGCGTTCTATTTATTCAATTACTATTTTATGTAAGCAGTTGCGAGAATATTTAAACCCAGCGCACACTTTAATAAACAGATACTTGCTTTCCCAGGGCAGCTGCCGAAGATGGCGGAGGGGCAGGTCCTGGTGCTGGGTGGTCAAGGCCAACTCCTGGGCCGCCTGGTGGCCATCGTGGCTAAGCAGCTACTCCTGGGCCGGAACGTGTTGGTGGTATGCTGCGAAGGCATCAACATTTCTGGCAATTTCTACAGAAACAAGTTGAAGTACCTGGCTTTCCTCTGCAAGCGGGTGAACACCAACTCTTCCAGAGGCCCCTACCACTTCCGGGATCCCACCACTTCCGGACACCCCACCACTTCCGGGATCCCAGCCGCATCTTCCGGCGGACCGTGTGGGGCATACTGCCCCACAAGACCAAGCAAGGCCAGGCCGTCCTGGACCGCCTCAAGGTGTTTGACGGCAGCCCACTGCCCTATGACAAGAAAAGGCAGATGGTGATTCCTGCCGCCCTCAAGGTTGTGCGCCTGAACCCTACGGAAAAGTTTGCCTATCTGGGGCTCCTGGCTCACGAGGTTGGCTGGAAGTACCAGGCAGTGACAGCCACCCTGGTGGAGATGAAGGAGAAAGCCATGATCCACTATTGGAAGAAGAAACAGCTCACGAGGCTACTGAAACAGGTCAAGAAGAACGTGGAGAAGAAAACTGAGGGATACACAGAGGTCCTCAAGACCCACGGACTCCTGGTCTGAGCCTGATAAAGACTGTTAATTCCTTCAAAAAAAATAAAAAATAAACAGCTACGTACTAGGTAGCCAAATTTTACCCCACTAGTCGTGAGACAAAACTGACAAAAAAGAAACCTGTCATGATTTTTTTGAGACTTTTTTTTTGAGACAGGGTCTCACTCTGTTGCTCAGGCTGGAGTGCAGTGGCACGATCTTGGCTCGCTGCAACCTCTGCCTCCTGGGTTCAACTGATTCTCGCACCTCAGCCTCCCAGGTAGCTGAGATTAGGCAGGCATGCACCACTACACCTGGCTAATTTTTGTATTTTTTGGTAGAGACGGGATTTCACCATGTTGGGCAGGCTGGTGTTGAACTCTCAACCTCAAGTGATCCACTCGCCTCCCAAAATGCTGGGATTACAGGCATGAGCCACCGCATCCAGCTGGTACAATAATTTTTGAAACAAATTTTGGCTGCTGGTGTTACTGGCAGGGAAAGAAAGGGCTTTGAATGTTGATAACACAAGTTCTTTGAGGACAGTTTGCTTTGGAGACATTGGCCCATCTCAGGGGGTGCCTGGAGCCCTCCTCTCGTCGCAGTCTCTTGAGACCTGTGCCATGCCAGATCCCCTGAGTCAGACATAGCAGAAAGCAAGCAGAGTCACATGTTAGTAGTTGACTCTAGGTGGTATTCAGGTGTTCACTGCCGAAATTCTTTTAGCTTTGTTGAATGTTTAAAATTTTTCATAATAAAATGTTGGGAAAAAAGAGCTTGGTTCAAATTTATTCTCCTCCTCTTCTTTTTGCAATTTTCTGTTTTTCTTTAGCTTCTCTTTGATTACTAAAGTTGCCAGCCCCAGAGCAATTACTTTCTGCAAACAAGTTCTCAGAAACCTCAGATGAATTTTGGACCTAATTTAATTCCCAATTTACTTGCTTATGGAAAAAAAAGACTTAATTTATTTGCACCACATCAACCAGTTATGAGTTCTTTTAAAAAGCTGGCTATAAGATGCCAAGCCAGGCAGCATGAGATAGTCCCAATGAATTAATGAAAACTGGGGGAAAAAGGGGTGTTCAGAGCTTGCAGGACAATGTCAAAACCCATACACAGACAAAGGAAGCCTGGGAGAGGACAAGCATGCCAGGATAAAGGGAGAGCAAGGATGGTGCCTATGATAAGGTACAGACAGGAACGAGCTGCTCTGATGGGCAAGGGTGAATGAGGCCAGTTGGAGTCTCTCTCTGTATCTAACACATGGCTTGGTGGTTCCAGGCACAGGGTTGGTAAAACAGGTACAGATTTGTCCTTTGACTTGCATCCTCCCCAGAAGATATGTTGACATCCTCACCCTCGGTATCTGTAAATGTGACCTTATTTGGGACTAGGGTCTTTGCAGAAAATAACTAGTTAAGATGAGGTCATCATGGATTGTGTGGGCTTTAATCCAATAACTGGGGTCCTTTTAAGAAGAGGCTAACTTGGGCACAGACACACCAAGAAGAGAACAGAATGTGAAGACACACAGACACGCGGAGGGAAGAAGGCCCTGTGATGATGGACGCAGAGATGGGAGCGATGCGGCTGCCAGCCACGGGATACTGGGAACCACCAGGGCCACCAGGAGCCATTAGGAGTTACCAGGACCTGGAAGAGGCAAGAAAGGCCCCTCCCTAGAGCCCCAGAAGGAACAGAGCCATGCCCACCCCTTGATACTGGATTTCTGGCCTCCAGACTGTAAGAGGGCACATACCTGATGTTTTAAGGCCCCCGGTGTATGGAGCTCTGTTAGGGCAGCCCCAGGAGAGTCACACACAGGGTAATGGTGGAGCCCCAGAGAGGTCTGCAGACTTGCTGCTTCAGGGCTCAGTATGACCTTGGTCTGCCCTTAGTGTCAACACCCACAGTCCTCCTTGCCTGTTGCTTCTGTGTCTTGACCCTAAACAACCAATGACTTGTCTTAGAGCAGAGCATGCATCTGTCCATTCGCCCTTTACTCCTCTCTTCTGCAGGCAGCCTAGAGACACAGGGGGCTCTGGAGCCCAGCGTGGGCTCTCTGCCTCCTGCCTTCTGGGAGTCAGGCCCATGCAGTGGCTGGTCCCTGCCGGGGAGGTGGGTGTGTCTCACCTGCTTTGGGAGCATGGGTTCCAAGCTGCTTTTTCGGTGGAGTTCAGCTTCCTGGGTAGATTGGCCAGCAGAGAGAACTCCTTCATACTTTATCGCTGAAAATTAATACGCTGTCATGTTGGAGCCCAGTGTGTGGAGGAGCATGCTGTGGAACTCAGGAACGCCACCAGGGCCCGGCCAGCCTGGGGACCTGTTTGGGTGGGTGGGCAGCCCGTGCTTCCTGTGTGCCTTCCTTCCCCTTCTTGAAAATATGTCCTGGGCTCAGAGCAGACGAGGCTGTCCCCCAGGTGACCCTTAGCCAGTCAAGGTTATTCGGGTCCCCCTTGCTAGTGATGGCTGTGAGGTGGGCATGTGACCAGCACTTGGCCAAACACATAGAAGGGCAGGTCTGTCGGAAGATTACGGGAAAGTGTGTCGGCGGTGCGAGGGGAGAGGGGAGAGAGACAGAGAGAGAGAGACAGAGAGAGAGAGAGAGAAAGAGAGAGAGAGAGAGAGAGAGAGAGAGAGAGAAAGTCAAAGCCCCCTTCACCCAGCCTCCCTGCCTTGGATGGGGCCTGTGAAACCTGTATCCGAGTTGGGATGGTTTTAACAAGGGAAGCAGCAAGCCCGTATCACGCAGGCCTTCTCTTCCTCCCACAGGGGCAGCAGTGGGTGGCCAGGTGTCCTTCAACATTTTTCTTCAAGATGGGGTCTCACTATGTTGCCCAGGCTGGTTTTCTTTATTTCCAAATAAGGCCATATCCACAGGTACTGGGGTTAGGACTTCCACCAATCTTTTGAGGGGCACAGGTAGGGTGGACAGGGAGGAAAGGTTTGGGGCAAGGATGCTGGGCTGGCCCACAGAGGCAGTGCGTGCAGATACTGTGTAGCCCCGAGAAGAAAGTCACAGGCCCCACAGAACAGCAGGCAGGGAGGGTGGACAGAAGGGGTGACGAGTCTCCCATACACAGCACAGCCTCCTCTGGATAGCTCATGGGTGACATCAATATCCTCGTGATTTAAACCGTTTTTAGTCATTGCTTGCAGCTGAAAACATTCTAATGCTTTTATTATAGAAATAAAATATGTAATTGTAAGCATGTGAAGCCAATACTTTGATTTGGGCTAATATATTACATGTTTTTCTTTCCACCTATAAGAAAAGAAGTTACGTATTACTTATTTCCTTCAGGATCAATGACCCAAATGATAAATGAGAATCTTGTTCTTTTTTCAAAACAGCAAATGTGATTGCTTTTTAAGTGCATGAAACTGTGCTTAAAACTCTCCGAAAATTCGAATTAAACTGTGATTTTATAGTTATCTTTCCCATTATTAGTGAAATCTTGTTATTTTCACAAGATAAATTCTATTTAAATACATTTATGTATTACAGAATTATCAAGTGGCAGTTTAACCTGCTGAGGGAATAGAAAAAAGTGTGCCTAGATTAAAAGAATACACTTACACAAAAATAAAGATAAATGAACTAATAAATTACTAGTTTTTAATAAATAATCTCCATATTTAATAACTTATCCTTCTGGTAAAATATTTACTATGCTCTTTAAAACCTTTTTAATCAACCGAAACTCAGGAAGCTTTAAATGATTGGATATCCTTTTGTGGCTTAAGAATTGAAATGATTTTTTACTGAAGTACATTTTAATAAGAGGCAAATTGATTTAAAGTGATTCAAGTCTTCATGGAGTGAGGACTCTTCACACTCAGTTCCTTGGGCTTAGGGCTGGACTCCTCAGTTCAGAAGGCAGAAGAGGTCACACTTGGTCCTACAGCTTGGATGTTCTGGGTAATTAAGAATCAATTCCTTTTCAATTATTTTAGGACTAGTCCAGGCCTGAGACTCCCAACAAGTTCTTATTTCTCTACGCAGTGCTTTCGTGCATGGAAAATAATATACATAAATAATAAACGAGAAAATTTACTCAAAATGTGACTATCCAGCCCCTGTCCCAGATATTCTGAATCAGGATCTACAAAAAGGGGGCCTGGGACCTGCATGTTAATCAGTCTCAGTCCCCATGGGGCTTCTTGGTTTAGTCACAGATCATTGTTAAGACTTGTCCGAGCCTGAGAAAAAGAGCAGACCAGTGAAAGAATCTTCCTGGTATCTCCTGAGGATGCTGGCAAAATGTGCATCTGATATAATCAGCCTCCCAGACAAGGATTCTGATAGGAAGTCCAGCCCTGGGGATGAGGGCTTACAGACCTAGTGCCAACCCACGGTAACCATGAACCTCTTTGAACCTCTTTAAAATTCTACAAGCAAGACTGCATATTTTTGACAGATGGACTAAAGTCATTAAAGGGTGTTGGGCAACCTGACACCCTTACCCCAAGGCCCTGGTTGATGGCCTAAAGCCCTGGTTCTCTCCCTCTCAGAATCACCTGGAGGATGTGTTAAAACGTAGGCTGCTGGACCTCCCTCCCAGGGTCTCTGATTCAGTAGGGCTAGGTAGGGCCTGGGGACCTGCATCTCCAGCGAGTTCCCAGGGGATGCTGATGCTGCTGGTTAAGGACCGCATTTTAAGAACTACTGCCCTAATCCCATTACTGGGTATACACCCAAAGGAGTACAAATCATTCTTTTGTAAAGACACATGCACACATATGTTTATTGTGGCACTGTTCACAATAGCAAAGACTTGGAATCAACCCAAATGCCCATCAATGATAGACTGGATAAGGAAAATGCAGCACAAATACACCATGGAATACTATGCAGCCATAAAAAAGGATGAGTTCATGTCCTTTGCGGGGACATGGATAAAGCTGGAAGCCATTATTCTCAGCAAACTGACACAAGAACAGAAAATCAAACACCACATGTTCTCACTCATAGACGGGTGTTGAACAATGAGAACACAGGGACACAGGGAGGGGAACATCACATACCGGGGCTTGTTGGGGGGTGGGGGGCTAGGGGAGGGAGAGCATTAGGAGAAATACCTAATGTAGATGATGGGGTGATGGATGCAGCAAACCACTATGGCATGTGTATACCTATGTAACAAACCTGCATGCTCTGCACATGTACCTCAGAACTTAAAGTATAATAATAATAAAAAAAGAACCACTGCTCTAAGGGAAATGTCTCCAAGGAATCAAATATTCTTTCCATGTATGTTTTGTTGAAATCCAAGGCAAAAAAAAAAAAAAAAAAAAAAAAAAATCCATCGTCCTCAGACCAATTACGGAAAACAAGTATCAGCAGGGAGCAGAAAAATGAATACTGCCAGAACTTCAGGGATTTACATGCTGTTACAAACCTCTCAGGACTAAGACCAGATACAGGGTCATCTGCTGAAGGGGTTATGAAGTCCAGAAGAGAATATGAGGTTGGTTTCTAAGCAAGAAAAAGCTTAACATCTCAATGGTGTTTAACACAGCATAAAAGCAAATTATGACATCCATTTAGTTACAGGTATATCAAAGAATTCTCACCAGTTTATTTGTCACTGTTAGGATAAAAGGGATTCTTTAAGTTCTGAACTTGCTATACAGTAACTTGTTAGAAGCATTACTAGCAAATCTTGTCCACACAGTTGTTCTGGAATATGAGTCACCTTGAATAAATCCAAGATTTCTGGCAGAGTTGATGTGAGGGAACAATTTCTGGGTTAGTGATTCCAGAGATTTTGTGCCAGAGTTTCTACAGGGTCTGTTTTTCATCATGGGGAAGACAAAGTAGGGTCACAGATCATTGTTAAGACCTGCCCGAGCTTGAGAAAAGGAGAGTGGCTCAGCCAAAGAATCTTCCAGGTATCTCCTTCTGAGGATGCTGGCAAATGTGCATCTGTAATCAACCTCCCTAAGGATTCTGATAGGAAGTCCAGCCCCGGGGATGAGGGATCACAGAACCAGTGGTGACCCACGGTAACCATGAACCTCTTTAAAAGTCTACAAGCAGACTGCATAATTTTGACAGGTGGCTTTCAAAGGATTCTTTGCCTTTAAGATTCTTAATGATGGCCCCAGTGAACACAGGTTCTAATTGACGGGCATCCGAGCCTGGCCCGCAGGAGAGATGCCTATCAAGGGGAAAGGCTGATTTCTTTTGAGGACATTTTTTTTGCAGCATTTCCTGGACTTACCAGTCCTAGGCTTCTGTTCCATGAAGAATTCGGTCCAGTCCTTTGCCTCATTAAGATTTTAGAGCAGAATAAGTCAAATGGTCTTATGTTTTCAGGAAAACGCATTCCTAAAACAGCCGGCTGTGTGCAGTGGCTCACGCCTGTAATCTCAGCACTCTGGGAGGCCAAGGTGGGTGGATCACAAGGTCAGGAGTTCAAGCCTGGTCAATATGGTGAAACTCATCTCTATTAAAAATACAAAAAGTAGCCGGGCGTGGTGGTGCATGCCTGTAGTCCAGCAACTCAGGAGGCTGAGGCAGAAGAATCGCTTGAACCCTGCACTGCACTCCAGCCTGGGTGACAGAGCAAGACTCTGTCTCAAAAAAAAAACAACAAAAAAAGTCATATTAAAATTTCCAGAAATGGCTCTTCTGATGATGATACATAGCCTATCAAAATTAACTGGATGTTCTGCCTAAAAGGCCTTTAAGATATTGAATATTTCAAGTTTCTTTGGGCAAACACTTACTGGGTTTTGACAGCAACTTGTAAAGACCAAGATAAGAGGTAACAGAACTACGGCAATGGTTTACGGATGGAGTTCCTGAAGGCTCATTAGAGGGAGACGAATTCCAGCTAGAAAACTTTTTGATAATGTCAACAACTTTGGAGAGCTTCTGAGAAGTGACTGAGATGACACAGGTGAAAGCACCTAGCACCACAGCTGGCACAGGACCAGCAGGGAAAATGTCAGGCAGATCTGAAGCTGAATCCAGTTACCAAGTCATCACCTGTCAGGGAATTGGAAATCCTTTGATTCAAACAGTTGGGACACAATCGAATTGTTGAAGCATGCGTGACACATGGATTGAACTGAATGCCAGGTAACCGGGGCCAAAGCCCTGATTGTCCAAGTTGGAAGTGTCAGCTGGGTTGACACAGGCTTGGCGGAACCTCATGGAACTTGAATTACATCATCAGACGGTCTGCAGTAGGCAGGCCTTCTTGAATGCAGGTCTCGGGACCTTGACTGTACACTGGTTAAGGACCGCATTTTAAGAACTACTGCCCTAATCCCATTACTGGGTGAGAGGCAATTTGGCTGAGAGGCACCTATGGTGCCGCCCAGTCTCGGGCCTTTGAAATGCTCCTCAGGTGATTCTAATGTGACACCAACGTTGAGAGCCAGCTAATTCCAGATTTAACCAGTGTTCCCAGTGTTTATAATCTAGAAGCTATGTCTGGAAGGTCTGTAGCAAACACTGTAGGTTGTCTACGCAGTAGCCATTCTGATTTCCCTTCTGATACAGCCCTGGTTTTGTTCTTGTACGTCTCCAGCTCTGAGGGTCCAGAAGCTATCAGCAGAGCCCTTACACTAGGCCCAGGCGGTCTCATGAATGGGTTAAACTGGGATGCCGCAACCGCAGCACTGTTGACACTTGGGGCTGTGCCACTGTTTGGGGTGATGCTCGTCCTGTGCACAGTAGGGTGTGGAAGCAGCACCCCTGGTTCTACCCTCTTGATGCCAGTAGCACCCCAACCTGAGTTGTGACAACCAAAAAACAAGAACCACGCAGCTTAACCTATCATGCAGGTGCTGTATGCCAGGATCATTTAAGGCACAGGCTGTCTTTTTTTTTTTTTGAGATGGAGTCTCTGACACTAGGCTGGAGTGCAGTGGTGCAATCTCGACTCACTGCAACCTCCGCCTCGCAGTTCAAGTGATTCTTCCGCCTCGGCCTCCCAAGTAGCTGGGAATACAGGTGCACACCAACAAGCCCGGCTAATTTTGTATTTTTTAGTAGAGACAGGGTTTCATCATGTTGGTCAGGATGGTCTTGATCTCTTAACCTCGTGATCTGCCTGCCTCGGCCTCCCAAACTGCTGGTATTACAGGCATGAGCCACCGTGCCTGGCCGCTTCCTCACTCTTACAAAAGGAAAGAAGACAGACATTCTCCGGCTGGATGCACCCAGGTGGAACAAATCTGGTATCTTGGTCCTTTTTTTTTTTTTTTTTCTGTTTTTTGAGACGGAGTCTTGCTCTGTCACCCAGGCTGGAGTGCAGTGGCAAGATCTCGGCTCACTGCAACCTCCGCCTCCTGAGTTGAAGCAATTCTCCTGCCTCAGCCTCCTGAGTAGCTGGGATTACAGGTGCAGGCCACCATACCCAGCTAATTGCCATTAATTTTTGTATTTTTAGTAGGGACAGGATTTCACCATGTTGGCCAGGCCAGTCTCGAACTCCTGACGTCAGGTGATCCACCCGCCTCGGCCTCCCAGAGGGCTGTGATTACAGGCCTGAGCCACTGTGTCCGACCAGATCTTGGTCTTAGTTTTACTGAGGCGCAGAATTTACTTGCCCCAGAGCTGCTCACCCTTGAGATTTCTTGCCATGTGAAATAATACACCCACCATTATTCAAAGGGTTGATTTCTGCTATTGGTAGCTAACTGCTTCTAAGCTGCTGGATCCTGAATCCAAACTATTCTTAATTATTGGGAAGCAATACCAATAAGTCCACCTTCTCTTTTGGAAGGTGGACATTTTGCAAGACCAATGTGAATAAATGGTCAAATTCTGTTCCCTACTGTAGGGACACAGAATTTGATCATTATTAAATTACTGCAAAGATTATTATCGGGAAGCAAGACAGTCAAGATTGTTATTGTGAGGCAGGACAGCATCTACATGATGGGTAGGTAGTTCGCGTACGTGGTGTATACGTAAGCTTTGGTAAAATGGGGCTCTGCTGAGGAGACAGCCACACATTACATATCATCAGTGTCAGGGATCCCACAGAGGCCGATGTTGTACAGCTTTTAGGTATCACTCAAACCCTAGGCAGGGATCTAAGGAGCTTCCAGGCACCTCTTAGTGAGCCTCAGGTGTGAGAACCAAGCCTTAGGATTTTTTTTTTTTTTGAGACAAGTTCTTGCTCTGTCACTCAGGCTGGAGTGTAGTGGTATGATCACAGCTCACTGCAGCCTCGACCCCCTGGGCTCAAGTGATCCTCCCACCTCAGTCTCCTGAGTAGCTGGGAGCACAGGTGTGTGCCACCACACCTAGCTAACTTTTCTATTTTTTTTTTTTAGAGATGGAGTCTCACTATATTGCCCAGGCTGGCCTTTTTTTCTTTTTTTAAATAAATGATGCCATCCTGACTTGTTGAAACAAACTCTTCCTATTCCCATATTAATATGTGGGGTTAAGTGCAATGTGCAGTCCCAATTCCTCTCTTTTTATTTTTGGGTAGTGATCCACTCTCCCCCTGCTCATTTTCATTCATTTAAAAGTTCTCAAGTGGCTGCAGCTAAAATCAGACACTTAAATTTAATACAAGATTCCAGGTGATGGCTTCATGAGTCCATTTTAAAATCTTTGTAGCCTTAAAAACAAAACAAAAAAACAAAAACCACCAAAAAAACTGTGATCCAAAAGGATGGTGAGCTAACAGAAGGTCATGGAGGGGAGTTCTTCTCCCCCGGGTTGGGTCTCAAGCAGTAATTTTCGTGGGAGACCATGACAGGTACAGGAATGAAAAATCAATGTGAAAACCTGTGTTTCTGTAGTTGTTCTCATTGAGGAGACCGAAAAAACACTGATCCAGAAGCGCAGTTTTGTACTAGCTCTGAATAAATTCCAAATATAAAACTCACATCGTGTGTTTATTAATTTGAGGTCATGTTTAATCAAAAACACTACATTAGCCTCTTGAAACTACATTTCAAGATCCAGTGAGAGTGGGGTTGATAATTTCCAGACAGCCCGGACAGCCGAGATTGGGAACTCTCAGCTCACAAGAAGAGGCAGAGGATCAGCTGTGTGAGTGAGCAAGGCAGGTGTGCAGCTGTTGAGTCAATTCCAGGGCCATCATTACCAGCTGTGACCTTGGGCACCTGATGCCCAGTCTTGGGTTCCTTCTCTTTAAATGAGACTCATCATATGAGAGCCTAACTCAGTGTAGTCGTGAGGATTAAGCCAAATAGTGCCAACGAAATGCTTAGCACAGTCCAGTGGTTTATCATCAATGCTTTCAATTGTGCTAGCCGTGAACAATCATTAACTGTAGCCAGTTAACTTTCAGGGCTAGATGTGACAACACATCCTGCAAGTTCCTCCATTTCAATCTAATTCAAGATATATAATCTGCAAAATACAAAATAAAAGAGGAACACAGTAGCTGTTTGTGAAGGCTTCCATTCACTTTTACTTGTTTGGAGGACTCTATGTTCCCACAGCAACTGTGCTAAGCAGGAGTTGGAATTCCCAGGACTCACAAGGGCAAATTAACTCTTAGTTACCTGAAATACTGTTAGTCCTGATAGGGTCAAACGATGGTGTACTTTACTGGTGATGAAACAAAGAAAAAATTGATATGAAAATAAGATTAAAATGGTTTAAAATCCTGTGGCTCAAAGGAGAGCAGGATGAACCAAGGGCCAAATGAGGAAGCTGTGGGGCCGTGCGGTTTGGGAGACACAGCGCTTAATCAAATATAAGGCTGTTTTCCTTGGTGCAAGGGCCCCTATACTCATCTGTATTTGTCAGCCCTCAAGAGAATCTTCACTGGCCTGTAAATGAACAAAAGTTGGAGAAGGAATACTTCATACAGTATAAAAAAGATCCTTGGTCAGGCATGGTGGCTCAAGCCTGTAATCCCAGCACTTTGGGAGGCTGAGGCAGGAGGACTGTTTGAACCTAGGAGTTCCAGACCAGCTTGGGCAACACAGCAAGACCCAGGTGTGGTGGCACAAACCTATACTAGTAGCTACTTGGGAGGCTGAGGTGGGAGGACTGCCTGAGCCCAGGACTTGGGCTCCTAGTGAGCTATGATTGTGCCACTGCACTCCAGCCTGGGCAACAGAGACCTTGTAAACCAGCAGGTGAGAAGGATAAAGCTGAGCTTTCCTCTACTTTCAGAGCTTTTAACATGCTAATTTCTTCATAAGGTTCATGAGGTGCATGTTGCCTAAACCCAAGTGACCATAACCCCTTCCCTCCTGGAGCATCTCCAGGGGCAAGTGTTGTGGGAACATACCTGAGAAAATTCTGGAATGCCAGTCCTGGCAAGCCCTCCTCCCGCTCCTCAGCTTCCCCTTCCAGCCAGCAACCTCCCCCTGTTTTGCCTTGGGCTATTTGTACTTAATCTGTCCAGAGGTTTCAGTTGGTACTCTAATGTGATTTGTGCATTTCAATCTGAAAAACAAACAGATTTTTGACACAAAGGAAGCTTCGTAGCAGGATTTCAGGCACCTTTATTCATGGCAGATATTTTTGGTCAGGGCAGCCTGCCTTTGAAATCGTTCGATTACTTAAAGAGGTCGACTCCTGCCTAAGTCACAACTCTCCTACGACTGCAATTGGCCATATCATTTCCATTTGCCACTTACGAGGCTTGAGAACATCCAGCAGGGATGCAGGTTTCAGCTGGTCTAGTCAAGGCCTGCAGAGCGTGTGCGGGGCATTCTGGGGGCTCAATCCTGCAGCACAACCTACTTGCCTGATCAAAGGAGGTTCTGTAGTTGGGTACCATAGTGGTGAATTCATTTTATTAAAGGAGGATTCAACTCCTTTATGTTCCCCATGTAATGTGTATATAGGACAAAGTATTTCTTACTATTAGAAATTTGCAATATAAACACCAAGACTGGTGATATAAGTAACTTAAAAAAGTCATGTCTTTCAATTTTTCAAGTTTTTCTGTAAAAGCACTTTGTGGTGACGATCACATGGATCACCTTCCAGGTCATCAATATTGGCCTGGAGGCCTAGCACTCATGGCACTGCACTTTTGAGTGACGAGAATTAAAAGGTATTACCCCTGTCTTCTATAATCACGATACACTGTTACTCTGTAGAATTTAGACAGGAAACAGTTTAAGTAAAATAGTATTTCTTAAAAACTTGAGTCTACTACAAGTCACTGATCATATTCTCGCCAAGCAACTGCCATGGATTTAATATGGCCTCTTTTCCTTCTTTCTTTCTTTCTTTTCTAGTCAGTAGCTCAAAGGAAAGGTGGAATGATTGAGTTTTAAAATCCTGCCAGATTTTTTATGGTAACCATTGTAGATGAACCATTGTAGGGTCCTAATGAAGTATTAGAATCTCATGCAAAACTCTAACAAATGCCTCATCCCAGAAGGCTATTCTGTTATTTTCCGTACTGTAAAAGTTCTAACACAAGAAAGTGGCAGTGGTTACTTTTCATTGACTTCGGCATGTGATCTCAGGGACTCAGACCTAAGTCTAAGCTCTATTCTGAGTTTTGGCAACAGAGCAGTGACAGATATTTCTGAATAAACAACCTTTAGGTGTTTTTAGCCATTTGAAAAGTATTGCCAACACACTATTTGGTGTCAGCTCAACAGTCACTTTGTGCTGAGAATTAAAGAACCCTAAAGTTTACATCTTACTTCACCAAGACTAGAAGGGTTTACTATTCGTCCAATAAAAAAATTACACAGCAACTTTTATCCAAACAGCAACTACTACAAAAGGAATGGCAAGAAAAACAATATGACCTCACAAAAATACACTAAAAAATTTGACAATTTTATGCAGGAACCGCCAAAGTTTTAGTGTTTAATAATGAACAGCGCAACTGACCAAGGTCTAAGATGTGAAGATACCATGTTCAAGAAACTGGGGGGCAAATCACTCTATAAACTAACTATATAGTATGTGATAAGAATGCACACTTTATAATATAAAACCTGTCTACACATAGTAGTTAGCTGCAGAAAGCCATTCAATTTTCTCTTGGCTCGGAAAAATGATGTTCCAGATTCCAGTATAAATTATTAGCAACCTGTTGAAGAAAGAAAAATCATCAACATGTTTTTCATTATATGAGCACAAATAAAAATGACATAGAGAACTATCAACTAAAAATCCCTTTACATGCCCATATTGAGTTAAACATACTTCTTTGCACAATATTTTAGCAAAAATAGATTTAACTGGAAATATTTTTTAAAAATTCGGAGTCAGTTTCCTACTCCCATTCTTTTCTTTGAATGACCCCCATCGCTAGCCAGTCTACAATCCTGAAATTCTTGTGGGAATATTCTCAGTCGGCTGATGGGAGTTTTGACTGCCGCATAATATAAAAAGAGACGCACAGAAGCACCAAGGACTGGCAGGACACTTTTCCAGATTATCTCTGGATAAGAATGATGATGACATAACCACAACCAGAAAGCAGTTATGAGATTTCCTCACAGTGAATGAACCCCACCTACTGTAAAGATAAAAGCAAACTGAAGAGTCTGTCTTCAACATCCCAAAGCTGTATTTCACAGTAACTTCAAATGTGGTCCAGAGCAGGCCCAGAAAATAGGAAAGTAGGCATCTTTAACTGTATATTCTCCTTAGCACTCTAGCAATCTAAAAATTCTCAGGAACCTTCTTTTTCTTTGTTTAACAGAATCATGCTCTGTTGCCCAGCCTGAAGTGCAGTGCCATGATCGCTGCAGACTCCGCCTCCCAGGTTCAAGCGATTCGCCTGTCTCAGCCTCCCTAGTAGCTGGAATTACAGGTGTGCACCATCATGCCCCGCTAATTTTTTTTTTTTGTAGAGACAGGATTTCACCATGTTAGCCAGTTTGGTCTTGAATTCCAGATCTCAACTATCTGCCCACCTTGGCCTCCCAAGGCGTGAGCCACCGTGTGCCACCAGTAACCTTTTTTTTGTTTGAGACAGAGTCTCACTCTGTTGGCCAGGCTGGAGTGCAGCAGTGCGTCCTCAAGTTAACCTCCGCCTCCCCCAGTAACCTTCATTTTTACAGAGAATTAAAATGTTATAAATGAAACACGAGAAAAGGGAGTTTATTTTTCATACAGAGGAAAAGGCTTACAATGCATTGTGCTGACTGATACTGTACATTTACCTATCTTGCTATGTGGTATTTTTGTTTTTTTTAGACAGAGTCTCGCTCTGTCGCCCAGGCTGGAGTGCAGTGGCATGATCTTGGCTCACTGCAACCTCCACCTCCCAGGTTCAAGCGATTCTCCTACCTCAGCCTCCTGAGTAGCTGAGATTACAGGCATGTGCCACCACGCCCAGCTAATTTTTGTATTTTTAGTAGCAACAGGGTGTCACCATGTTGGCAGGCTGGTCTCAAACTCCTGATTCACCTCGCGATTCACCTGCCTCGGCCTCCCAAAGCGTTGGGATTACAGGCGTAAGCCACTGTGCCTGGCTAGTATTTTTAATTACCAGGCTTTCCTCCGACATCTGAAACTATGCAGTCGAAATTTAAATGAACTCCAGAGTAAAAGTTTAATGTGGCCACAATCTAGTTCACCTATGTCAAGTTACCAAGAAAGTCCCCAGAATTTAGGGCATTTAATAAAGTGGTAATGTGGGTGACTTGTCAGCTATTTCCGAAAACAAAAAAACAAAATTAAAAAACCAACCAATGGAAAATCTTCCAGTGACAGGCTTTATAGGCCAATAAAAACACCTTCATTAGCTGGAATGATAAAAACTCAGTGGTCATCTAATATTAGCCTGTGGTCTTAACTAACACTGACAGAAGTCAAATTAATAAAAACTGGGAAAATAAATTCGTGTAAAGAATGAGTTTGGCATGAAAAATTTCAAAACACAAAGTCCACAGGGGCTAAAGAATACAGGGATGCTTGCTGGCATCATGGCTGGGAACTATCTACAAAAAGTCTGACTACATCAAGATTATACTTAATTTTTCTCTATTCTTTTAAGGAAAAAAAATTGCCCCCTTCCTCACCTTCAACTCTTTTGTGTGGCAGGTATCTTGTTTTCACCCTCCAGTTCTTCCACCCCAGCCTGTGTCATGAGGTCTGCGATGTTCTTCTCCAGATCATCGATGCGACTACTCATATCATCGAGTGGTGAAGTTAAGGACAACGCATGCCACCATCTCCTCATTGAGCCCTTTTACTTCGGTCCCTGTACACCACGGCCTCAAACACAACGATTTTAGGGAAACTGGTCTTCCAATTTCCTTTAGACACTGTAACAGGCTGGCAGGTAAGAGTATAAGACTCTGGGGCATGGCTACCTAGCATCGGATTCCAGTCCTGACTTTTAGTGGTGAAATCCCTAAACCTCAATTTATTAATTCGCTATTAACACTACGACGCACTAATAAGGTCATGCTGAGCATCAAAAGAGAGAAACACACAAAAGGGCTTAGTTCACAGTCCAAAGTCAACCACACCAGCCATAGGGATTGGTGGACCGTATGCTCCTTGAGCCAGGGATCTGTCTAGCTCAGCTGTACCCCTAGCCCTGGGTGCAGTTCTTCTCAGAAACACAGTACACTCTAAGCTCAGTAAAAAATTCTATAAGTGACTGGCTGAAGCTGGCCTGAAAACTACTCATTTATCCCCACTGCTGCTGTCAAACAGGCTCCAAAGGCCCACAGGAGGCCGACTACAGACAAAAAGGATATTTCTCCCAATGATCTGGTCAGACATGGTCTGAAATTTATCTTGCATCTGCTGCAGCAGTGTCTGCACCTAAGAAAAATCGAAACAAACACGGTCCACACCGATCCTGAGACATCTTCCTGGCAACAGGGCGGGAGCCCTGGTCCCGGGTTCCAGACCCATTTCTGCCTCTGGGCACCTGAACCACCTTCAGCAAGAATCTTCCTTCTTGGGACTTCCATTTTCCCACCTGTCCAATTAGTCTGCTGGGCTGGGGAGGCCGCCGCGACTCAAAGCTCAGGGTCTTTAAGTTGCTTCTGCCGGGTTGGCGCACCCGGGGGTGTGTGAGGAGCTGAAGGGCGGGGAGGGTGCCCGGGGGAGGGGCGAGGGACCCGGGGGGCGTTCGCGGCAGGTGAATGGGGATACCGGAGGGGGTCGGGCTTGGGGGCGACCGCGGGGAGACTGTCCCGCACAAAACGCCCAGGGGTACAAGGTGGCCGGGAGACTCGGCCAGAGACGCTTCCAGAAACGGGGCCTCCGCAGACGCGACGCGCGACCGTGGTGGGCGCCCCTCTGTCCGGCAGGGCCTGGCCCGGGGACTCCCGGGAAGGCCGCGGCGTCGGGCCCGCACAGCCGTCCCTTACCACCGAGGTGAGGTCCTGCACGGTCTTGGGGTCAGTCTCGGCCATCTCCCCGACGCCCAGCTTGGCGGTGATATCTCAGACCGTCACCTGCACTTCCGTTTGTCCGCGCAGACGCTCCAGGCCGCTGCTTCTCGCGACAAGACTAGCGGCTCGGGGAACCGCGGGTTATCATGGGAGTAGTAGTTTCTCCCGCACCGGAAGGGCCTCGAGGCCGCGCGCTTCTGTTCCAAGGAGCGGCCCCACCCCGCGCTCCCCGCCCTGTTTTGCATAGCCCCTCCCCTTCCCTCTATGCCCGCCTCTCCCGCAGCTTGCCGTTGGGGGCGTGGGAAGTGAGACCAACTTAGAAATGGAGTAATGGAGGCAGAGAGTGGTCTTGGCCTCACTTCCAGGCTAGTCGAAAGACGGCCAGTAGTCAGTCGAAAGACGGCTCCGGGTTAGTTTGGACTGTCAGGACGAACTTACTGAGCTTTTGCCCTTCAATAAGACCCACTGTGCCCTTGTAACTGCTCCCAAGTCAAGGAACACGCCTCCCCAGGAAGCTCCATGGCCCCCGTCCTGACACCCCCACCCTATGAGGGTGGCCAGAGTCCGAGGTTTAGCCCAGTGGGTTCATTTTACCTGTCAGGTTCATATGAGGGGATTCAGACAGGAAGCTGTCCATCATACCTGGCTTCTTTCACTCCACCCGATGCCTGCTGTTGAGTGGGGAAGGCTTCCAGCGTCAGGGTTAGACTGTGGGTTTGGGTGTAGAAGGAAGTGGGCACTGCTGAGTTGGAAACTCAAGTTCCAGCCCCACAGATGGTATTTAGGAATGGGTCTCCTGGCAAGGGGATAAGAGAATCCTTGACTGCGGCCCTGGCATGTTCCGGAAACTTTGACACATCTCATTTAAGGACTGCACTACGTGAGGGTCAGCTCCAGTTCGAGTTAATCTCGGGGGGAGGCTGTAAGGGGTTAGACCTGTTATAGGAAAGGGTCCTCATCCAGACCCCAAGAGACTGGGTTCTTGGCTCTCATGCAAGAAAGATTTGAGGGCAAGTCTGTAAAGTGAAAGCAAGTTTAAGAAAGTAAAGAAATAAAAGAATGACTACTCCATAGAGTAGCCCCGAGGGCTGCTATTTGCTCATTTTTATGGTTATTTCGTGATAATAGGCTAAACAAGGGGTAACTTCTTGACGTTGCTGTGGCATTTGTAAACTGTCATGGCGCCAATAGGAGTGAAGCAGTGAGGACAACCAGAGGTCACATCGCCGTCTTGGTTTTGGTGGGTTTTGCCCAGCTTCTTTACTGCAAGCTGTTTTATCAGCAAGGTCTTTATGACCTGTACTTGTGCTGACCTCGTATCTCATCCTGTAACTTAGAATGCTTTAACTGTCTGGGAATGCAGCCCAGTAGGTCTCAGCCTCATTTTACCCAGCTCCTATTCAAGATGGAGTTGCTCTTGTTCAAACGCCCCTGCCAGACCCACGAGTGCCTCTAACAAACCTGGAATCTGGTTTTATGGCCTTGAGGCATAAAACTCAACTCCCTTTACCACTCCTTCCCCCTCACTCACACCTTTGCCCCTCACCCCACACCCCTCATCCTTCCCTACAGAGAGATCGTCCTTTCAGTATAAAGATGCAAAACTTTTTTGTAATTGACTGTTGTCAACTGGTATTTGACTAGTGCTTTACCTGACTACTTGAAATATATATCTTAGGGTTTTAACTTAATCCTCGGAAGACCCTGTGATATAATTATAATAATTTTACAGTTTTGAGAAAACAGACATAGAGGCATTAAGAAACTGGAACAAGTTCATCAAATTAAGGAAGTAAGACATGCAGGACTTCCTGACTCTACATCTTCTCCTTTTTTTTCTATTCTTCTAGAATTCTCTTGAGTTTTTTGAGCTTACAGCAGAGTTTCTCAACAGCTGCAATACTGGCATTTGAGTCAAATCATTCTTTATTGTCGGTGGTGGAGGGGTGCCCTGTGCATTGTATGATGTTGAACAGCATCTCTGCCCAGGCTGGAGTGCAGTGGTGCAATCTTGGCTCACTGCAACCTCCACCTCCTAGGTTCAAGCGATTCTCCTGCCTCAGCCTCCTGAGTAGCTGGGATTGCAGGTGCAAACCACCATGCCCAGCTATTCATAAAAGACTATCCATAAAACATCAGAACTCCTTTAAAACTAGTGACTAGCCGACCGGGTGGAGTGGCTCACGCCTGTAATCCCAGCACTTTGGGAGGACAAGGCGGGCGGAATATGAGGTCAAGAGATCGAGACCACCCTGGCCAACATGGTGAAACCCCGTCTCTACTAAAAGTACAAAAAATTAGCCGGGAGTGGTGGTGCGTGCCTGTAGTCCCAGCTACTCGGGAGGCTGAGGCAGGAGAATTGCTTGAAACCAGAAAACGGAAGTTGCAGTGAGCCGGGATTGCGCCACTGCACTCCAGCCTAGTGATAGAGCAAGACTCTGTCTCCAAAAAAAAACTAACAACAAAAATAACTTTGACTAGCCAAGGTGAAGTAGGGCCTCAGGCTTCTGACTTTAGACCCTAATCCCTGGGGTTCCCACACTCAGCAGAGAAAGCAGGGTGCCTGCACCCCGGATTTCTAGACAGATCTGTCTTACGGTCTTCTGAGGATTAAAACACTGAGAAACGTTTATTTCAAGCAGTCGGATAAAGCTCTAGCCAACTGCCAGTTGACAACAGCCAATTACAGAAAAGTTTTGCATCTTTGCACTGAAAGAGAAGATCTCTCTGTAGGGAAGGATGAAGGGTGTGGGGTGAGGGGCAAAGGTGTGAGTGAGGGGGAAGGAGTGGTGAAGGGAGTTGAGTTAATTCAAGAACATGAATTAGCACTAGTCTCCGGAGTTTTTCCTTTTGTTTTCTGGCAAGAGACTTGGGTGTTTTTAAAAATCCCAATTGGAAATTTTCTTTACATAAACAGCAAACAAACTTGATACTGTTTCAGTGGAGGCATTATTTGTTCATTTACTTTTTGTGCTTCAACAGGTAGGAAGTATGCTTTCTCTGTGTGGAGACCAAGGTCTGTTAAAGAGCTGCTTTTCACAGAAGTTTCACTAATTTAAACTCATGGCTGACATATTCACCTTGTGAGGCTGACATACTAAACCTAACTGAATATTGTTCCATTAACAAAACTAATGTATTATGTGTAAGGCACTGGTAATTAACCTTTAAACTTCAGTTTTGAACAACCCTCATTTTTAACCTTTATTTAAGTGTCATAATTGTCTTACCTCCTCTTAGAATTTTTTTAAAGCTCTTCTGAGATTAATTGCATGTTGTTACTCCTGTTTTTCCATTCAACACAGTTTTGTTTTACGTGTGCTTATTATGGTACTTTTATAATCACTTTTTGGTTCAAGCTGGGCCATTCTTTTGACATGCCTCCTTTCTTAGAGTTATACTATGGAGGGTGGCCGGGTGCAGTAGCTCACACCTGTAATCCCAGCATTTTGTGAAGCTGAGGCAGTCGGATCACTTGAGACCAGGAGTTCAAGATCAGCCTGGTCAATGTGGCAAAACCCCATCTCTACTAAAAATACAAAAATTAGCTGGGTGTGGTGGCCGGCACCTGTCATCTCAGCTACTCAGGAGGCTGAGGCAGGAGAATTGCTTGAACTGTGGAGGTGGAGGTTGCAGTGAGCTAAGATTGAGCCACTGCACTCCAGCCTGGGCAACAGCCAGACTCTGTCTCAAAAACTAATAATAAAAAAAACACTATGGAAGGTGTTGGTGTGTCCATGTGGTCACATGCAATGAGGTGTTTTGTGCATTTGCCTTGTGTGGACAGCGATGGAATGATCCCAGCCGGGCTTTGGAGAAACCAGAATGTGTTCTTTGCCTAGCTGCACCTGCATCAGCTCTGTAGGCCCAGCCCTGGGGCCCAGCAGCTGTTCCCCTGGTTTCCTTTCCCCCGAGGTTGCCTCAGGCTGCTGCCGAACTCCCCTCACTTGATGGACAGTGCCACAGCAGGGTCAGCAAAGGGCTCCTCTTCCTTCTAGGGGCCTGGGCTGCCCTACCCCTGGCCCTTCCGTGGCCATTCCAAACCTTTCCGGTTTCCCCAAACCCAGGATTTCGTCCGCTTCACCCTCAGAGGATGACCTTATATTCTATTTTGTTGAGAAAATAGAGACTGTCCATCAAAACCCCTTAACTTCTGTCCTGCGTGCAGTCATGGTTCTTCCATTAACATCAGTGTCACTGCTTAACAATCCTTTCCGTTTCAGGGAGAAGCATCCTTCCTCACTCACAGGGCTCTGCATTTGTCTAAGGCAGAGAGACCTGGGCCCTGATCCCATTCTCTTCCATCAACTCCAGGAACTTGCTTCCTGCGTTCATTGTCTTTTTTCCAATGATTCTTTCTTCTCAGCACATAAAAGTGACAAAAACAAAAAACAAAAAACAAACAAACAAAAACCCCAAAAAACAAATAGAAAATGGAAACCGCTCCAACCAAGGTGAACCTCTGACCCTGTGCCCTTGTTGAGCTCCCGCTCACAGGCGAGGTTCTAGAAAGGAAGGAGATACTGTCTCAGTTGCCGGATCCACCTCCTTACCTCCTGTTCATGCAACTTTGCTTGTTCTGCTTCTACTAAAATGATTGTAGGTGCTGTGTGGACAGGCATGACATAAGCGTGACTCACATGGTAGACATTCATTCATTTCATTTTCATTTCTCCTTGAGCGATCCTGACAGGCAGAGGGTCTCAGCTGAATGTTGCTGTGTCTTTGAGACCTCCCTAATCCTTATTTGTCTCTCCTTTTAATACAGAGAGTGTCGTACACAGACCTTAAGTAGATGTAGTATCTAGCTAAAAGTTAATTATGCTTTTTTATTTGGTTTTCATTGTATTTATTTTGATTGCTGCTTTAGTGTATGCCACGATACTGGTTTTTCATTCAGATAGTATGTGCGGTTTTCTTTTTCTTTCTTTTTTCTTTTTTTTGAGACAGGGTTTTACTCCGTCACCCAGGCTGGAGTGCAGTGGCTCAGTCACGGCTCCCTGTAGCCTCAACCTCCCAGGCTCAAGCAATCCTCCTGGAACAGGCATGTGCCACTACGCCTGGCTGTAATCTTTGTATTTTTTGTAGAGATGGAGTTTTGCCATGTTGTCTAGGCTGGTCTTGAGCTCTTGGGCTCAAAATATATACCTGCCTTGGCCTCTCCAAATGCTGGGATAGGTATGAGCTACCATGCCCAGCCAATGGATAGGCTTCCTGTAAAATAAATTTAAGCCAAAATTATAAATGTAAAATTATATAGTTTAAAACTAGAGTTGTAGCTGATGGTACAGGTGGCATTTCAGTGTGGCAGAGTTAGCGAAGGTGCCAAGAAGTGAGGCAGGGAGATGGCTAAATAGTGACGATATCCTCGTGGGATTAAAGTTGAGCAAATTCTGCCTCGAGAGAAGGCAGGGAGCCAATGGGTAAAGAGATGGGGTGTGCTTTGAAACCACATGGTTATATAATTTGATAAGGGGAAGCACAGGAACTATGACTGTGTAACGCTGACTCACTTCTCCCTGGGGATAAAGTCAGGAGACTGAGGAATGTCTGCAGGTGTTGGGTCCCTGTTCTTCAGGGACTAGTAAGCCTCAGGTGGAGGATGCTGCCCTGCTGGCCCAAGGAGGGGCTGGGGCAGGACAGTTACCATCCAAGCAAAGGTACGGCTTAGTTGCAGACACAGAACGGCAGATTTAATTTAGAAATACCACCATCCCGGTACCAGTTCTCTTGGCTTGGATTCCCATGTAAAAATCCAGCGTTGCTAGACTCTCAGGAGTGTGCCCTGGCTAGAATGAGTGGATATTTTGCCTTGTGTTACCAAAGCACAGAAAGGTCTACTAGGAGGCCTTGTTTACAAACAAAAGAAACAAACCAAAAACCAGAAAACCAGAAAATTGTTTTTCTGGGGAAGAATGTGTGATGAGTAGTTGTTCTGACACATCTCAAATTCTCTTGCTTTTGAATTAAAGCATTGGTTTCTGTTTCTTATGTTCTTTTGAGGCAAATTTCCAAATCAGCATCTCCATGACTGGCCGCCAAGGCATCCATTTGCTATTTATTTACCCAAACGAGCAGTTTCCTGGAGACAGACTGCCTAACAGGGAAGGAAGGTTTTCTATAGAGTAGATTTCCAAGTTCCGGTTTCCTCTGCTCCACCCCACCATCATTGTCAACCTGCTCAGTCCTCAGCACTTTCATGCATTATTTGTGATGACACAGTTTGTACCTGGTGATGAATGGGGCGGTACGGCCTTAACACACAGCAGGAAAAGTGCCAGGGTGGAGCCATGCATATCACTTAGTAGTCATAAGACCAACTGTGAGATAGTTTTAACTGTGTGAGCCTCAGTTTCTTCATCTATAGAATGGAGCTAATGTCTATTTCAATGTCCCATGAATTACATAAATTATGTATGTGATGTATAATTATGTGTTACACATAAATTACATATATAATTACAAGGTGATGTGTATATACACATCTATAGAGATACCTAAAGTATCCGGCTCATAGGAAGCACTTATTAACATCCCCTTCCCTCTGTGTTTTTTGAGACAGAGTCTCGCTCTGCTCTGTCGCCCAGGCTGGAGTGCACTGGCACTATCTTGGCTCACTGCAACCTGCGCCTCCTGGGTTCAAGTGATTCTCCTGTCTCAACCTCCTGAGTGGTTGGGATTACAGGTCCCCATCACCATACCTGGATAATTTTTGTATTTTTGGTAGAGAGGAGGTTTCACCATGTTGGCCAGGCTGGTCTTGAACTCCTGACCTCAGGTGATCGGCCCGCCTCTGCCTCTCCAACTGGTGGGATTACAGGCGTGAGCTACCGCACCTAGCCCCTCCTTTTTAAAAAAAAATGATCTCACTAAATAACCTTCCTGCTATCTGTCTTTATCTATCTATCCATCCATCCATCCATCTATCATTTACATATCTGTTATTCCAAATCAGAATGATTGACTGTTATGAAAGGAGAAGAGAGCCAGTTATTAAGCGGGAAGCACTTGGTTTTTAAACATCATAGACTAACCTGGTGTGGAGTCCTGATAAGTTAGCAACAATGAGGAAGGGGGGCCCAGGGAGGGGAGAACAACTGTTCCAAGAGACAGCTAATCACAAACAAGCCGCTGGCATAATTACCTCTCTCCAAGTGTAGCCTCCTCCAGCACGACCCTATAAAACTTCCGTCCTCCAGCACAACCCTATAAAACTTCCGTCCTCCTGCACAACGTTATATACTTCCATCCTCCAGCACGACCCTATAAAACTTCCGTCTTCCAGGACAGCCCTATAAAACTTCCGTCTAGCCCCTGCCTCTCCAGACAGCCCCTTCTCTGCTGTGCTGCCCGTTGCTTCCTTGCAACGTACTTTCCCTTGAATAATCTGCCTTTCTTTACCTACAACTGTCTTGGCAAATCGGTAAATTCTTTTTTTTTTTTTTTATTTTTGATACGGAGTCTCACTCTGTCATCTAGGCTGGAGTACAGTGGCGGGATCACAGCTCACTGCAATCCTTGCCACTCGGGTTCAAGCGATTCTCGTGCCTTAACTTTCCGAGTAGCTGGGATTACAGGCACGCGCCACAACGCCCAGCTAATTTTTGTATTGTTAGTGGAGACAGGCTTTCACCATGTTGGCCAGGCTGGTCAAGAACTCCCAACCTCTGGTGATCTGCCTACTTTAGCCTCCCAAAGTGCTGGGATTACAGGCATGAGCCACCACGCCCAGCTGGTAAATTCTTTTACCACCCACAACACCGGCCTCCAGCCACTTGGACCCATGACACAGCACCATTGGAAAAAAAGGTCCCTTTGCTCTGTCACAGTGTTTAGACTAGCCTGTACTAAAGATGGTCTTAAACTAAACACACAAGTTAAGAATCCCAGATAAGCTTTATTTGAATATTTCACAAACAAGTTACACATTTCTTTGCAACTACATAGTAAAGCAAATGTTAGTTTACAGCTCAGAAACTGTAAGCGATTCAGCAATGAGGGCCCAAAGGAGTGACATCTGCCACGGAGTGAATATCTGAACATGATTAACTTTTAATCTGAGTGTTTATGAAAAAAAAGCATTTACACTTTCTTAAAATGTTTATCTGGGGGGATAAAATTTCATCATCAGGACAGTGTTGACATGTGCATTGACAACACAGATTTTTTTTTTTATATAGCCTTATTTTTAACTCTCTACTAGTCTGAATTCACGTACACGTTAGATATAGAATGGCTTTATTACTCTCTAAAGAAAAAGCTTTTTAAAAAGTAGTAGAAAATAGTTTCCAACTTCTTTTCATAGTGATTCTATAAACTTCTTTCTCCAAGTCTTCATAACTTCAGAGTGAAATCCTCCCTAGTCCTACTCCACCCGAAGCATTTCACCAACTCCCTACCGACCAGCCAGCACGTGGAAAGTCAAATAAAGTGGTTCAAAGGCTTATCAAGCTCAGCAACCCTCCAATGACAGATATGATGATAGCAACGTAGCATGAGAGAGACGAAGTTTTTCTGCTTACTTAATTTGCTGAGTACCTAAATTATTTCTGCTTACATTATAGACTTACTCTTAAATTATATAATTGAAGTTCTTATCCAAAACCCTCATACACACATTCATTCCCACCATTTTTCACTGTCTCTATATCTTGTGTACGCTTTTATGTGGACACGGTTACCACTGAAGAATTTTTTCAGTGGTGGGCTAACCTGTTAGCAAAAGGAAATACAGTAAGGGTAATACATTGGGTGTTGTAAAATAACTGTTAATTGAATTAGATGAACAATTTTGAAAGTATTTTATCATCAGATGACTATTAAACATCAAATCTCAAAAGTCAATTTAAGAGAGAAGATATGGGTCTTTATGAAAGATGTAGCCAGATTATTAGATTATTCATCTTAGTATTTGGTAAACAGAAAAGGTAGGTGGCTTTTTCAGTGCTTGGAGTTCTTGTTGGTGTGATTTACCCTGTTGATTCATGTTTAAGGCAGCTACATGTAAATAGATTTATATGCTAGCTTTACAAAGTCAGAAACTACTTAGAGAGCCTTTAGAATTTGCCTGTTTGAATAATTCATAACCAAGCACAGTGCAAGCCCTTTGAGATCCCACCTCAGTTTCTCCTTGTTTTCTCTCCCTTCAGATGGTTTGGTAGGGAGTGGGTACTCTGGAGTTCATAAATTTCCTTTTTTTTTTTTTTGATGGAGTCTCACTCTGCTGCCCAGGCTGCAGTGCAATGGCTCACTGCAACGTCTGCCTCCTGGGTTCAAGCAATTCTCCTGCCTCAGCCTCCTGAGTAGCTAGGATTACAGCTGCCCGCCACCACGAACAGCTAATTTGTATTTTTTAGTAGAGATGGGGTTTCACCATTTTGGCCAGGCTGGTTTTGAACTCCTGACCTCAAGTGATCCACCTGCCTCTCCCTCCCAAAGGGCTGGGATTACAGGCATGAGCCACCACGCCCAGCTACTTTTGATTAATTGAGATGTCAAATTAATCTAGGAGAAGCCCCTCATGTACCTGCTAACAAGCCATGGAAGGGAAGAGACAAATAATTATGTTATCTTGTACAGGAAAAATTTCTAAGGTCTCAATATTAATTTAGAACAATGTTAACTTTTTTTTTTTTTTTTTTTTTTTTTAACAGAAAGCTTTTAGAATGAAGAAATATAGCAGGAACTTAATAGTTGGTAACAGAAGGTGCTGTTGGTAAGAGGTACCTAATAGTTAAGGGCACCTCATAATAAAAGGTACTGTTGCTTAACAGTAAGTTGGTCTAGCTGCATCGTCATGCTAATAGAGGCTTTGAACCAGGGTCCTCTGGTCTGCAGTAGGCGTCTGTCTGGTTTTGCTGCTGAGCTGAGAGTGGCTTTGTGATGTCATGGGAAGAACATGAACCCTGGAGCCAGATAGCCTGCGTTTTGGTTCTGGAGGCCACTTACGTTGGGCAAGCCATTCAGCTTTCTTTTTTTTTTTTGAGACTGAGTCTTGCTCTGTTGCCAGGCTGGAGTGCAGTGGCATGATCTTGGCTCACTGCAACCTCTGCCTCTCAGGTTCAAGTGATTCTCTTGCCTCAGCCTCCTGAGTAGCTAGGAGTAGAGGCACATGCCACCACACCCAGCTAATTTTTGTATTTTTAGTAGACATGGCGTTTCACCATGTTCGCTAGGATGGTCTTGATCTCTTGACTTCTTGATTCACTCGCCTCGGCTCCCGAAGTGCTAGGATTACAGGCGTGAGCCACCACACCCAGCCTCAGCCTTCTTTATCTGTAAGTTGGAGATAGTAGTTCTTGCCTCATATGCTACTGTAGGGATTAATGAGTTACTATCTATAAGGATTTTATACAGTGTGGACACATAGTAAGTAGTCAATAAATATAAACCATTATTATAATTATTAATCACCTTTTTGGTACCATGTTCATACACCCCCCCCAGGAAAATTGTAGCCTCCTTTCCTCAGAATCATCTGGAGAGCTTGTGCCTGGGTGCAACTGCAGCAAACCCAGGATCAAACACAGACTTGTTAATAATTTTTTAGTTCTCACATCTTAAGATCAGGACCCAATGTATTTAGTTTGGATAAAATGCCATCTGAGCTACTCTATGAGTATGATGGTAGGTGGCTGTTACATTTATCAGACTGTTTAAAATGACTTTCTGGAATTCTGGGATGAGCTATCAAAATTTCTAACGATTTTCTTTAAGAGCCAAAGCCTTATTTGCTACCTACCATGAAATCTGGCTGGATTTATCTCGTTATGATGGGTAGAGTTGCTGGTGTCAGCCGAGAGGCATGGCAGGTACACCTGCCCTAAATGACGCTCATTTGGACAGACTGGCAATACTGAAGGTGACTTTATTGAAATTAGAAAATATGTGCATATTCTTATTAAAACAAATTATCCAAAATAATTAATTTATCATATGTAAAATGAGGGAGAAAATGTGATTTTTAATCAACTAAGGTGGTTGAGTATTAATAAAAAGAAGTGAAGGTGTGACTGTTTGTTCAATGGAAATAAAACCCTCAGATCCGTGCTCAGTAATTGGGAAAAGCAATTTCAGGTTCTTAGTTGACTTCATTTTTTAATAACTTGGACTCAGATAAAATGCATAGGTAATAATGAAATAATATTTTGATTCTACTATGGTTTTCAATAAACAATGTAATATATTCCAGCAGGTTAACAAAACATCCTATGATTCAGGAAATGCTACCACTTTGGCCTGTAAGAATTGGTTTATTTTTCTTTTTCTTTTTTGGAAAGTATTAGAACAACATGCCAGAAATATCCCAGTCTTGATTAGAACTTTGGGGACAGAGAATATGTTTAAATAAGGAAAAGTTGAGGCATATTCTACTTATTAATGAAGTATACACTTTACTCCTACTTTTCTGGATTTTCAGCAAAGGTAAGCTTCTGGTTTGGTTTGTGTAAGGTCGGCCGCCTCGCCGGGAGCTCGGACACGCCCATCCCTCCCTAAGCCTGGAAACTACGTCACCCTTCTGTGCTTACCTGAGCTCCGTCACGTAGCTCCCCTAACGGCCACTTCTGCACTCCCCACCCAAACCTGCACTCCGCACCTAGCCCGCTGAAAAACCCCGCCGAAATTTGAAAAACCCTGCTTCCAATATCCAATCGATTGCCCCATGCTTTGTTTCCCAATAGCCAATCAATCGCCTCTAATGCCCGCGCACTGAAAATCCCGCCTACCTACCAGTAGCAGCTCGTCTGGACCAAGCTGTGTTTCCCAATACCCAACCAATTGCCCTATGCTTTGTCTCCCAATGTCCACCCGATGGCCTCTGACCCCTATAAAACTCCTTGCCCTGAGAAGTTGAGCCCGACTTCTCTGGCCCCCCCGTCCAGACCACAGAACCTCACCCGGGAGCTTAATAAATTGGCATTTAATTTTCCTAGGCTGGTCTCAGTTTCCTCATTTTAAACTCGGCGATATTCCTTACAGTTTGCAAAGTGCGGGAGAGCCTACTGGCTTGAGAGAAAAGGAGGAGTCTTGTATTTGTTTCTTTCAGTGAATGGTCCCTCAGCTCCTGTATTTCTCCCAGTAGGCGGCTGAAGTTTACATTAAAGGGTGATTTCCTGATTACCGGTTAGCATATTCATCAGGCTACCAGCCACCTAACTGGCTGAGGATGCTCTTGGTTTGTTCAAGGGTGAACATTCTCCCCCTGCCTTGCAGCAAGAAGGGAGCGAGGTGCACCAGGGAGGCGCGTGATAGTGCCCTATAAAGCCAGTAGAGGAAATCTGGTAAAGTGTGAATGTACAGGCTTAGATTCTCCTGTCCTTGAGTCGGGGGCATGTGCTTGCGGAGAATGACCTTGTCAAGTTCAAGGAGTGGCATCTCCTGATCCAGCAACAGGATTTGTTCCAGAGAAGAATCCTCAGGTCTTGGGACTGTTGACAGATGGCCGTGACTATGCTTAGTGTGGTCACTGAACTGAGAATGGTCCCTCTCATCTTTGAGTATGCAATTATCTTTATAGCTGATTGCGACACCCTCAAATCGTATCATAAGGTGGATGAGTCCATTGCCCATGCTGAGAGCTGGTACTTCTGCCTTTATAGACTCACTCACCTACCAGAGATGTATGAGGGACCCCAAACGGTCAGTCAAAAATGTTAACTTGTGCTAAGACAAGACCCAGCATCAGCGACACTAGACACAACATAGAAATCAGAGAAAAGTTACTGTCCAGCAGTTTTAACCACCAATACCCATTTATTTTAATGGAAAAAAAACCTCTGCATTCTGTATGTTCCAAAAAGATTTACTATTGAAACAAATACAATATATGGAACTCTATCTGTATAATTTCACTACAACAAAGACAACATATGACTTCTACTTCCTACAGAAGGCTAACTGAAAAGCACAGTGCAAACATAGATTGCATAAGAAAGCATGTGTGTGTGCGTGTGCGGTTAAAACCTTTAGAAAGCAACTGCATTAAAATATGCTAAGACACTTACCTTACCCTAGTTCGTGGCGAGCTCTAATAAAAAGCCACAAGCTGTCACTAGTTTTATTTGATAGAAAAATTTGGTGTGAGCTTTGATGATTCATTTACGGTTTATCAACAAGAAGGTAATCTTAGAACAAGCACTAACTTTCCGCTTTTACATGCTCACAGAATACAAATCAGTTACTTTTCATACATAATGAACGTCTTTTATTTTCAGGTTTGCAAACAACGGTAGTCAATTCACACAAAACGGTACTTTTAAAACTACCTGTATTTACTCTATTTTATGCCTGTATATATGAAACAAACAGAGTGAATGTGCATAAATGTATGTCTGTACATGTGGGTATATATGTGTATACAAGATGGTACCTGTAGACCTCTTCGTATGCATGTATGACCTCCATGACGACATTTACAGTTGCACGTTTACTCAGGAGGGAGAGATTCTCTACCATGATCTGTGTCCCCATAAGAATCAGTGCAACTGAGGATTTGGGACACATACAAATGCAGGTGGGTGCCCACGAAAGAAAATGTCAGCCCTTTTCTTGGCATCTGGTGGTGAAACTGCCTGCTCTGCTGCTCACCACCTTGGCTCAGGATCATGGCATTGGATGGCAGTGAAAATTGGTTGTAGTCCTCGAACTCGATAAAGAGAAAGGACTTCTTTCTCTGCTCTCCCTCTCTGTGGACCTGCCTGGCTGGCCGTGGCAGCATTCAGACTGAACGGGACAGTGGAAAAGTAGCTTCAGAGCAAAGTGACAGCTCTGTGGTCTGTCCTCATGCTGACCTTGATGTGGGAGACCCTGGAGGGTTCAGTTGTCTTAGTTTCCACCCCACCTTGCTTAACCTGGCAAGGAAGAAGAGCATCGAAACGAGGCTTCTCCACGATAGTCTCTTGCTATAAATACTGTGTATATACACATACAGATACTCATACATATACCAATACTAACCCACAGACAAAGCTGGGTGCCTGGAGCACTGGCTAGCAACATGTTAACACACCAGAAAAAGTAGTCATTGTTCCTGCTCCCAGAAGATCAAGTCATATGTCATGATCTTTAAACATTCAGGGAAAATTCAGAAGATTCCATTAATTAAAGAAGGGAGGAAGATGTTGTCAAAATGATGAAGTACAGACTAAGTGAAATTGCAAAGAAACAAAAATCTGGAACACTTGAGGCCTAGTTGTGAAGTTCGATAGCTGTAAACCACAATCTTCAGATTTGGATAGATTTTTTTTTTCTTTTTCCTGTTGCTATGGAAACTTGGAAGTCAAGCTTCAGATGTCAGGCGTTCTCACAGACCTGAACAGAGAAGGTTCAGAGTTAAGTCGGGAATATCATCACTCAATTCAAACATTTTAGCTAAAAACCAGATAAATGAAGGACAAGCTATAATAAACACATTTTTAAACATCACACGACTTTGGGGGATTTTTTTCCCCTTAAGGATCACACTGGAAGACAGAATGAATGCTTATATCATAAAAAGCTGGACTTCTCTGAAAATGCATATGGTGACTTCAGATGCCAAACGTCGCTCAGACTGAGTTTGGTTGCTATTACCACTGTCACCATTGAGACTATGTCCTTCTTGTATCTTAGCACAGAGCTTGGCTATTTTATGAGCAAGCTGTCTATGTATTTTAGAGATTGGTGATTATTCCATATATGTATTGACTTCTACGACTATATATATGCGATGACTATATATATATATAATGTATATATTGACTTAAGGATCACAAGTTACAAAGCAAGATACCTACTGATGGTTCTTCAAACATGGTATCCTTTTATTTTGTTTTTGAGACACGGTTTCATTCTATTGCCCAGGCTGGAGTGTAGTGGCATAGTCTTGGTTCACTGCAACCCCTGCCTCCTCGGCTCAAGCGATCCTCCCACCTTAGTCTCCAGAGTAGCTGGGGCTACAGGCATGCACCACTATGACTGGTTAATTTTTGTATTTGTTGTAGAGATGGGGTTTTGCCATGTTGCCCAGGCTGGTCTTGAACTCCTGGCCTCAAGTGATCGTCCCACCTCAGCCTTCCGAAGTGCTGGGGTTACAGGCTCACCTGTGAGCCACTGCACCTAGCCCGAACATGGTATATTAATTTCCTGTTGCTGCTGTAACAAGTGGCCATAAACTTCAAACAACACAAATCTATTCTTTTACAGTTCTGGAGGTCAGAAGACTGAGATGAGTCTTACGGGGCTAAAATCACTGTTGGCC